>JAHWFP010234349.1:973-21943 GCA_023313725.1 Lithobius niger | reverse complement strand
TGCGAGCTGCCAATGTGGGGTTTAGCGTAGACGGCTACGGCGGGGGCGGCTGCGTAGACGGCCGGTGCGTGACCGAAATAGGTTGCGGCAGGAAAGCCAGCAGAAGCGATGGCCACAAGGGCAGACAGAACGATCTGGAAAAAAAAATACAAAACAAGTTAAGTTTTTGTCACGAGTATTCGCAGTCGTGTCGCCTGCAGCATGTTAAAGATTTCAGTAAATTTCTAGAACCTAGGAAACTACAGCATCTTTCCTAGCCTTTACACCCGATTTTCATTAAGGGTTACGCTGGAGAGAGGTATGCCATAGTTTTTTTTCTTTGAAAAGAGGCTGAGAAAACAGTGAGTGAAAACAGTGGCTGAGAAAACAAAACCCCCTGCCAGCTTCATAAGGAGAGTAAATATCAGGACCTTTCTTAAAAATTATTGTTCCTAGTTTTGTTGAGTAATATTGTGAATTCATTTGTACACATTTTACAAAAAAAGTGTGGTTTTTTGGAAAGGCCGTGAAGGTTCATCCTATTAACCAAGTTAATCGCACCGAATAATACTTAGGATTTTAAATAAAAACTTGAAGATTGCAACTGCGAGTAGCAATATTCTAGTTTTCATTTAACTTCCGAACTATTAGTCGATGCGATTGACTTGGTTAATAAGATTAACCTTGGCGGCCTTTCCTTGGTTGAAAGATATCACTACTTTCAAATGTCGACCCTTTTTGGAAACTTGGCGGCTTCTCTTATACCAGTTTTGGTTTTGGGTAGATTAAACTGACTCTAGAAACTAAATCGAGTTACACTACAATGATGAACATTACGTTTTCTTTCCGTAACTTCATCGCATGCGTTCGGTACCTACAACATGGCATAAGAGGATGCGGATTTGGGGAAGAGGATTAGAATGGTAATACAGTTAATTAATGACCACATGTGGTATTATCAGATAATCATTTCGCCTTAGTTCTTCCTTCACGTTCCTATTATAACGTGGTATTCTCGTTGAAAATACCACTGGTGGCTAGTTTACTTGTTGATCATTATTCTCAATCACTCGTTGCATTCCCAAGCTGGTAAAACCGCCTCGCGCAAGCACGCGGTGTTTTTTTAAAGTTCAGAATGCAACTCGTGAAGGGAAAAAATGATCACAGTTAAACCAAGCTCTTGTTGTTTTATTTCTGGATATATTCAGAGAAGGAGAAACCATTTGCTAGCCGTTAGACAGGCTACTTTCCAGTTTTGACCAGTTTACTTGCGAAATAATTTCTTGGTCAAGCTTTTCCGATGCTATTCCTATGCTATTCGTGCAAATTTTGCAAAGAGATATCTTTATTCATTTACTTCTACTGTGTAGACTAGTGGATGCGATTACAAATGTTCGTAATGCATATCATACTTGTTCGTAATGATGGACAATAATAACACCAAGTTGGTCTTAAAACAGGAAGTCTTACGATGGTCGTTTACTGCTGTTCGCGCGAAGACTTATAAGAATCGAATTGATCGCTGTTTGAATTAAGTGAGAGGTGCTCCGTAGAGCCAACCTCAGGTAGCGTCTTTAAAGACATGCTCAATTATATTTACTTCAAGAGACAGCGAAATTAGGAAGAGCCGGCCGGCTGATCTGAGCTGTTTACTAATTCGTATCACGTTTCGATGCTCGTAGCTGTAGCTAATGACCTGGAATTTCTCTTAGCGGGAATGCACTCGCACAACTGATTTTACGCCGTAATTCTCAAGTTTTTGTTTGGGATCTATAATTTCGGAATTAACATAAAATAAGGCAATCAGCACGCGCTTTTGTAGCCGTGGAACCAACACTCGTTTGTACCCGCGTATTCATTTTGTCCGTTTTATCCAAAAGCTATTGCGGTGTTTTTAGTTAACGCTAATCCTTTAGTAGAAAAAAAAAATGCAGGCATCGCAGGAAAATCGTCAGGAGGGGGAAATCGACGAAGAATTTTAATGCGCAAATAACTTTAATGTGTATGTTTTTAATGGTAATTTTACGTAGCAACGAAACTGCATTATATAGTAATCCTGATTTGATAACATGTTTGAGAAAAAACGATTTTTTTTTTTAATTACAGTGTTAATATGTTACGTTCATAGGCGAGATGTTTAGTTTATTTATTGTTAAGTATATATCTGAACATGAGTAACTATATGGTTATGACACTGGTTCGATTCTAAGCACCTGTGGAATCATTAGTTTTAAATACTGGTTACGATTTAAGAGATATAGGGAACCTTGTGACAATAGTGAAAATATAAAATTCGTAATGGACTACTGATAAAACCAACTGCACCAATTCTATAATCTCGGTATGCTACCGACGAATTTTGTCCAGCGATGGTAGCGCCTCCACATGAAGGAGGCTATTCTAACACGCAATTATGGTGTTTAAAAAGGGATAATTTTGCTGGAAAGTAAATATCTCCGATCTTCTGCACGCCATACTTTACATGTTTTTTACTATGGAAACAAAACCCATGTTTAGATTTGAAATAGAAAAAAAAGCGTCAAAAGCACTGGTACACATTCAGGTTAGTTGACGACCTTCGTGAAAAATATAAAAAACAAAAACTCAAAACACAAAAACTTGGTATTTTGTAGTACATGAAAAATCTACCATTTATCAAAATTAAACAGGCACATTCACATTAGTTCACATTTCCATTTTTAAAAAAATCGGTTAAAATTCAATTTTTTCTTAGCTGCGCGACTTCTTAGCAAAGAGCCATGCAGCTGAATAAAACTAAACTTTAAACGATTTTTTTTAATGAAAATGAGAATTGTTGCATGTTTACGTTTTATAATTGGCCTATGTTTTATGGGCCACGCAAGATCAAGTATTAAAAGTGGTCATTGTGGCTGAGCGGTGGCAAACCTTAGATTAGTTTCTTGAAAAGCAGATAAGCAGATATGGTCGAGGAATAGAAAGGGAACCCGGGAAAAGTCCCTTCCAGTCTGTGCCGACCATGCTAGTGTGAGAGATTACCATGCTCCTTCAGCGGAAATGGAATCTAGTCCGTCCAACTCTGGACGTTATCCAAACTACTGCAGTAGTCGTAGGTTACCAAATCTCCGGCTAAACACTGCCTTTGACTACCTTCTCTTTCAAAAAATGTTTCGATTCATGTTCGAAACTGAGCCGGTTCAGCTACACATGCAGTTTGATTCAGTTGATTTACCGTAAGACTTATAGAGAAATGTATGAAAAGACCACACAAAAATCTTTTCAGCCTATTTTGTATTTAAACCATCAACATGCGCCCGAGTTCATTTCCGGGGCCCTTCTCTTCCTGAATGTTCAGGGAATGAGGGAGACTGACAGGATTTCCCGGACCTGGTATCGGGGGCCTCTTTTTTTGCTAGGAGGTACTGGGGAAGCGACGTAAGCTCTTCCCCAGCGGATCCCGGAAGCCAAAACATTTTCATGTTTGTAGATGTATTTGATGGGTTTTCTACAGGTTGACAAGACATAAAACTCACTTTTTAAAATATAAAATAAAACACAACTATAACGTTACCCCAGTGATTCCGAAAAGTTCAACAACAAAAAGTTCAAGTAAAAATTTCCCGCAGCTATAATTTCCCCCTCCCCATTCCTGTCGCTGGCCCTGCAGATCCAAGATTATGCCATTTAATTCAAGATTCTAGAAATTCTGCTGCGTGACTTCATCGTTTCAGAAATTGTACGCTACATTGTTTCGGAAATTGAATTAAAAGGACATACCCTCTCACTATCTACGTACATTATAGCATCCACGCGTGTATAGCATTTACAACATTTACTTAGGTTTGAGTGAATGTATTAAAATAAAAGCAGGAAAAAGAATGCGTTCGCAGTACGTTTGAGTTGCAGCACTAAGTCAAGCAAGAAAGGCAAGCACCTCGAATCATACCAACATCATACAAAACTTTTACCAATACAGTAGTATAATATACTTACCAGAAGCTTCATAGTGGAAGGTGGTTTGGAGTGAGCGAAGATTAAGACTGAGCTGATGCTTGTTCGTCTTCGTTCCCTTTTATACTAGGAGATCCAAGGCTGTCAACCTGCGATGATTAAAGAGCGTGATTCGAGACCTTGACTTCGGCACCAATCCTCCGCCGAAAAACGCTGTCGTTGGCGCACCAATCCCAATGACTAGCTCATTTCCACTTTGAATTTATTGTTTTTTTTCCAAAGCTGTCCCGTTTGTTCTAAGAATAAAAACGGGTCTGCGACGAATAGATAATTAACTGCGAATGTAACGTTTCTGTCACATACGTTTCCACGTTGAACCAAGATGTGTTATATAATGAAAGAGGAAAACTTATCATATTCTAACGGTAGCGCTTTTTGTTGGTAGGTATGTCCGTTATACTTTAAAGAAAGAAAGTCGTTAAAGGGATGGGAAAAAACGTCCATTTATAAAATTTGAAGGCTGCTTTCAACTCATGTTTATATTTAACGGCATTTCAACGCCCCTCCGTAGCATACCAAATTAGTCAGTGGCCGTGAAAATTAACTTTTTAAAATTTTTTTTAAAGGGCAACAAGCACTATCCATTTCCGTGATTGTGGCTCTCTTAGGATACGTAAATACTTCGACTATTTTTGCTAAGCATAAAGGCGTGTTGTTAAAAGGATACATCTCCCAGCGCCATTTTTCTCGATCCTCCACATCAAGTACGGCCCTAAGGTCTATTTACTTACCGTTAGTCTTTCCCTTGCTAAAAATCCTTTTTAAAATGTGACGTCTAGGAGATTTTCTGTTGAATACTGGGGAACTTTATTTACGTTCGTCCAGAAAGTATATGATGCTTTGCGCGCCTACAATGACCTTGAAGTTTTATCTCTGTGTGCGCAGTACTAATTTTTCTCGTTTGCTAATAATTACTCTGCGATCAAAAATCTAAAAGACTAATGCAGTAAAAATTAAAATTAATTATTACAATAGATTGCCGAAGCAAAATTATAAGACACTAGCCTAGAAAATTATAAATTGTGATGTTAATACGAGAATCATTCCGGTTTGTGACGACACAATCTTTAACTTGATTCTGTTTCGTGTACTATTCCCAAAGCCAACTGAAACAGCACTTCGTTCCTCGCTGCGAGGAACGCAGCTACCACCCCATCCGACCTTGGCGCTGTAAATGCTAGGATGGTGATCTGCGCCTAGCTGTTATAAGGCACGCGGAATGTTATAAGGCAGGCCGGGTATCCCTTTAACATAAAGCGAAAAAATGATCCCTTGTTGGGGAGGGGGGGGGGAAGAGGGGGCACCCACATCGGAGCAGAGTACCAGTGGAGCAGCTATTAGTCCTAGAGCCAGACCTCCAAAAAGGGCGGTGTCCGGTTTCATCTCTGGGGAGTGAATTTCACCTATGCCATTTGATTCTGCACTATTTGAGTATAATGTTTTGGCATGATACTTTTTGATTTGGGGTAGGTTTTGGTATTTATGACGTCATTCAAGATGGCGGACGCCCGTTTCCACCTATAAATAGGAAATAACATGTTACTCACTAACGATGCTTTCTAGCGGTTTTGACCACTGAACATAACTTCTAGCATACAGTCAGAGGAACATTATTGGTCCCTATGAAGATGTGTCTACAGCACATCGTTTCGGAGCTACAAACTCGTTTTTAGCTTAAAAGGCAATATATTTTGCCCCGGAAGAGGAAAAAGGGCTCATAACTCTGAATCTATCTATACCGTCAAGACAAATTTTTTACAGGTATACCAGATTCTGCTTTAAAGTTTTCTTCCAAATGGCTGCCTGATAGTTAGCACGTTGCATAAGTTTATGAGGAGCATTCTTGCATGGTGGAAGTAGGGTGGATTCGATTGAAACTTTTTTGTTGTTGCAGAATAATGAGTATCGCAATTCATTTACCTTGCCCACCTTATGGTCATAAAGCCGGTAGACGAAGTTCTTGACTACAGTTACTGTTTCTTCCTAGACTTCAATTTGAAAGTACTGCAAGTGCGATTAAGAATTCCATAAGTATAAAAGCCTTAATTTGCCCTTACCTGCAAAAGCACTGACCTTTTGCAAAAGCACGGACACAAAACAAACAGACAAAACTTCGATCTTAGTGTTGTTGATGACAAACAATCAAAGAGTCATCTAATTTTTAAATTTGTTTTTCATAGCGATGAATGTTTTTTTTTTTTGGGGGGGGGGGGGGGGGGGTTAAAACATAGCTGTTTGGTTGAAATATGGGCTGATGCAATACAAAATTGTAACCGAATAGCCACAATTAATGCAAACATAGAAGAAAAAAAGAGCAAATTTGCAAGAAAAAATCTGGTACGTGTTGAAGAATGCGTAAACTAGAAAACAAAACAAGGTTCGACATAAAAACCAATGAAAAGTAACAAGTAATTAAACAATAAAGAAAGGATTATGTGAGCTTTGCAAAATCCGACTCAAAATTGTAAACGAATACTCGACAAACAGCTCTTCTTAATCCTTCGATCGCGTGACGGGTTCCCTGGACTATGGGGGTCTGGTGCAGCTGCACCGTCTGTTCATTTGATTGCTGCGGCAGTGCTGAGCACAAAAATTAACAGGACTGAAAGCTAAATCGGATGGATTAGTGGTAAATAAATATATGATGCAAACCTATTTCCGTTGCCTTTTGCACTTAAATGTCAGACTGCATGATCGGAAGTTGAACCTTCGAACTTTGAGGCGAAAGGCCAAAGCCCGATCACTAAGTCATCACTATTCCACTCATCGTTTAGATGTGTTTATCGGTACCTGTTGGCTTGTCTGTTGGTTACGATCTAACTAAGTCAAAAATTAGCGACTTGAAATTTTTTTCGGTGTGTAAATTTTGATTATACATTATATGATGCATATAATATATGTGCGCATGTGGGACTATTTGTGTATCTATAGTATTTGTGCTGTCTTTGTCAAAACGTATTCTAAGACATTGCATTTTCTGATAATGAGAAATGAAGTTTTCACATTAAAAAAAAACTGGTAAACTCAATAACTAAACACACATAACTATATACGTCGATGATATGCTACGTGGGTAGCATACTAGATTGTATTGCTGTCTTCATTCTCTTTTTAAACTTATGTTAAAATGAAACGCCTCCTAAGTTTTCATTAGTTAATTAAAATTGGTATCTCTTACGATATTATTTTGTACTTCAGATAAGACATGTAAAATTATAAAACGTAAAAAGGAGCAACGTCGAATTTTTCCTCGGTACGGGTTATGCCGATTTGGAATGCCCTCAGGAAAGAAACTGTCTGTGCAAAAACGGTTTCGTCATTCAGTAGGATGCTGGACTCTGAACCTCTATATGAATACTTGAAGCGACCCCTGCCTCCATGATAGCCACTCCCGCATTCATACTGCACGCTTCTTTTTTTTTTTTTTTTTAATTCCGGAGCGGTATCAGAGGCCCCAAGCCCTTCCGTCTTCCGTCCACTTTTAGAGTGGTAAATTAATAATTTTATTATTATTAATTTTATTAAATCTCGTTCTTTCCATACGTCACAAATTGGCAGCGTTTTTAACACAATCGTCACCAGAACGATTCGTCATGGTAACAACTCTCTTTCAGATGAAAGCAGTAAACTACAGGACAATATTATTTTGGAAAAAAGCATGAGTTTATTTACGTACTTGCTGTTAAGATACGTCGAATCTTTAGTCACGATTTTCTGAAACTTATTTTCAGAATTATATCACCGAACGCAACATAAACTCGCCCACCTAACACAGTGATTTATTGCAAATAAATGCAACGCCCCCCCCCCCCTTCCGAATTGTTTTGTCTCGTTTCTGATTGGTCTATAGTCTATTCGTTTGCAGTGTTAGCCTCCGGTTCCCCCAGTTGCCCTCAGGATTCAAGCTCAGCGAGCATGTTTTGTTCGGTTGTGTGGTTTACTGCCTGAAGCATAATTCGAATGCCATATGTAGAGGCAACCGTCTAAATCTGAGCTATAAAAAAATAGATAGATAGATCAGGGTATTATGACGCGACATCTCGCACGTGATCTAAGGGATTAGAACACGCAACAGGACATTTCTTCGCAACCTGAGTTACGTAGGTCAATTTTCAAAGGTATTCCAGAGATCTAGGAAAAAACGCCTCCGAAAAAACGGCCCGGGAAAAAACACTCCCAGGAAATAATTCCACTAAGTAAATGGTTTTTGTTTCGCATGTCCAGGTTCGCCCCATTCTTAGGATACACTTCCTTAAATAGTAAGGCTCAAATTTGAGCTGGTTCATACGAGCATTAGTTTGCTTTAGTTGACACCAAGCCCCAAGAAATTCATTTTTAAAAAGAGGTTAAATTGTGAGCAATTCCACTCCCCGAGTACGGATTTCACTAGCGAATTTATACCTTTATAACACCCTCTCCGTTTGCATTGAATTCACTTGTGAACATCACTGGACGTTTTTGACGGAGAAAGTAGTTTAGTTTAAGTATAAAAATAACTAAAATGAATTGTAAATGGAGAGAATAGTAAATACGCAAAAATACTTTTTACAAATTTCTTGGAGCATCAGGTGATCAGAAGCAAACTAATACTCATATAACTAAGTGCCTTAAATCTGAGGCTAAGCTACGATGACCACCACTGGGTCATTTTTCCCTACTAGGGGACGTTTTTTCCTAGGGGCCTTTTTTAACCAGGGGCGTTTTTTCCTGGGTGCGTTTTTTCCTGGGTGCGTTTTTTCCTGGGGCGTTTTTTCCAGGGGGCGTTTTTCCGGCGGCGTTTTGTCGGGGCCGTTTTTTCCGGATACCGTCACCGTACCCCTGGTATGTCTGTGTTGGTGTATGGTTGTGGTTGGAACGCGTCGACATTCGCAATTTTGTTCTGTTTTGGTTTAAATTTCATGACAAGGTAGCTTTGGTACATGAAATGCACGAGTTCGAAGATGAAATTCCTGCCTCTATTGTTGGGAGGTTTTCCGTTGGACGGCTAAGCGAAGTTTTAGTAACGACGGTAAGTGGACCTGGTCTACAAGGCTTAGTGGTTCCAAGCACCACATGAACAACACAAACCCATTAGCCATAATGAAAGTTCTTTTCGTGTAAAGAATGCGGAAAATAATTACACGGTTAAAAAAAAAACACTTTTACTGCCTGCTTCTTCATTCGTTTTGAAACAATGTCGTTTCAAAACTTTTACTATATCTACAGCAACTCTCGGGAATGGTGTCAGAGCTATCCAATTGCCCTCGTAAAGATCGGTATTGAATTCGTTCGCTTGATTTCGGGGTTCACTTGCTTCATATTCAGGAATTGGTGCGCTAGATAAAAATGAGAATTACAGAAAATAAACTAATGCGTAGAATCGCATCTCTCTTTCGGCCGATTAACTGTGATCTTCAGAACTGAAATGTCTGCCTAGTTAGTTTAACGTATTGAGAATCAAATTCACTGTGTTTGAAATAAAATTATACGGTTATCTAAGGAGATCTTCTTAGTACCCATCTTCATGGCACGTTGCAAAAAAAAATACTCTTACACATAATTAAGAATTGTCACTTCGGAGAATACTTCTTCACCATACCTAACAAAGAAATCAGTGTAATTTAGAACCGTCCTCATTTAGCAATAATAAAATAAAAATTCTTGATGTAATAATTGATGCTCTACTTATTGTTTATGACTTCGGTTGTATTTTAAGGTATATTGCGGTTATAGTCAAGATATAATAATTGACGGCGAACTTTTACATTTTCGTGAGAAGCTCTCAACCAACAATTTTAACCTAGCCAAAGCCTTGCTGAAATAGGTGATAATATATCATAACCCCACAAGGGTAAAGGCAACGATGAAGGATAAATGCCGCAGGAAAAGAACACACAAAATGCGTTCCGAGTGGCAAGTTGCGGCTTGCGTGTAAAGGAAAACGCCACGGGTGTTGAACCAACCGCATAAGACTGAGATTACAAATTTGACACGAGTGTGTGTGCATCATAGAGCGAATTTCACCGGTAGCCTTGAACTTGCGGCCACTTCCGGAAGTTCCGGTTGAACTTCCGGCAACGAGTTTCACCATGATTCTGATTGGTGGAGGGGGCAGGATGTACAATAATTACATAGGGGTGGGGGTGGGTTGTTATGGATAATCCGTTTAATACAGTGACGCGTCTGCTTTTTAAATCCACCGAAAAGTTTGTCAAGTTACGTATAATGCTGTTCCTTTTTTTCCTTGGAAAAGCTCTTATTAGTTCTTCTTGTCCGACCACTTATATTTCGTCGATTAAGCTTCAGCGATGTTGGTTCGGACCAAGAACCTGACGACAGCCCTCTTGGCTCTACCATAGCTTTCAACGGAGAAAAAATTGTGGACACCTTCAAACTTGTATAAGTACTTATTACGAGTTATTGCTAGCTGATTCTGCTCAGAGTAAGTATTTTAAGCCGTCGATCTTTTTGGTATTTATCAGTCAGTTCACATTTGACTCCAACAGGTGCATTGCGTGCCAGCACATCATTGTTGGATCACAGCAGCTTTTTCAAAAATATCCTATTTACGATCTCAGTCATTATAATACTATATCTGTTAATAATACTACACTTAAAACTTGCAATTCTACTAGAAACCTCGGTGTCATCTTCGATCAGTCCCTAACTTGGGAGTCGCATATTCACACACAATGTCGTGCTGCCATGCAAAGGATTAGATTTTTTTCTAAGTTTAAACATTTTCTGAGCATTAGGACCAATGTTAAACTTTCATCTGTCTTTGTTATTCCATTGTTGGATTACTGTGATACAGTTTATTTTAACGCCACCAAATCCTCCCTCAATCAGACTCAGAGGATCCAAAATGCGTGTATACGTTTCATTTTTAATCTTAAAAAGTTCGACGGTGTAAGAGACTATCTTAAAACTATCAAGTGGCTCCCTATGGCTCAGAGGCGTTCTTTACATTCTCTCACAATTGTGTACAAGTCTCTGCATTACAAAGAACCATTTTATTTGTTTACCTTATTTAATTCTGCACTGGCTGATCACAGTTACCCAACAAGATTCAGTCATGGCCGCCCCTTCACACCCCCTCGCTGTCGCACTACTAAATACCAAACGTCGTTTCCGGTTCAGAGCATGAAGTTATGGAATGATTTGCCCGAAGTCATTAAATCTTGTTCTAGTGTTGGAACTTTCAAAGCTCAATTATTCCGTCACTTGTTTAATTCATAACTTGGTCACCTCCTTCTTCCACTCTTTTTCTTCCCTTCTTTTTCTTTTTTTCCTCTGTCTCCCCCCTCCCCCAACCCCCACTGTATCCCATCTTCTTGTTTACTTTAGTTTTTGCAATTGTCTGCTGGCATTGTACATAATTACATGTTGGTTTTGGGTTAGGTGTAAGAATGGGCCCAGCGCCTAAACCTCGCCCTTTGTGGCACAATCAATTTTTTTTTCTTGAATTTTGTCGATCTTTGTACTTTCACGTGCTACAATAAAGTTTATTATTATTATTATTATTATTATTATTATTATTATTATTATTAAACCACGGCTGTGACGTCACGCTAACTCAACGCCACGCTAAATTTCCGTAGGTTAAATCCCCTTAACCGTGAGCGAAAGTGTGCGTCATCGCAAAAAGTGTGGGTTATCAAGTTACCCCACACTTTTACCGATAATCCACACTTTTGTCGATAACTCAACACTTTTGACACTTCCGGATCACGCGATGGGAACGCACACACCACAACCAAAATTATACAGCGTTAAAACCGTAACGCTATGAAAACGTACAAGAGGAATTACTTAACTTGCCGGGATATCCCAAATGAAATCCTTTACCTGCTAACGCTCACATGTCTGGCTGGCCAATTCCAAGTTTATTCCCTCCGTCTAACTCTTCTCTCTCCCCCCCCCCCTCCACAACCTAAAATGGAATGACCTTCATTCCTACCGATTCACCTATTAGGGTATTACTGGAGATTTGAAACAGTTATCAAACTACAAACGAACAAAAAGAATTACTTACCTTGCGAGAATGTCGGCACAATGTCCTTCTATCCCTGCTTCATCACATATCGAAGTTTATTCTTTCCGAACAGAGCGAGCGAGCTAGCTTACAAGCTAAACTTTGCGAAACGACGCGTCGTCTAACTCCCACCCACCTTCCAGAAACTTGAGCGTAGCCTACAGTCTGCCTACCTGCCAAAGGAATCGTCCAACACCCACTCCCCCTCCACAAATTAAAATGGAATGACCTTCACTGATTTGACATAAGGTATTACCGTATTTCTTGAAGCAATTTTCACAAACACAAAACGTTTTAATTAAATAAGTATTAGCTTGACGTCCCAACCGTGATTTAAATAAGTTATTGTTTAAAATCGATCGGTTATCGATTTTTAACCAACGGGTGCGATTATTGTCCGATTCTCGTATGCAAATGGTCTCTGGCTCCGCCCTCGACCTATTTGCATACTCGAGCCGGCCAATAATCGCACCCGTTGGTTAAAAATCGATAACCGCTCGATTTTAACCAATAACTATTACTTATTAGTTTAGATTGCAATCAGTTATAATGCATTTTTGATGAACGTTGAGAATGCACCATGTGTGACTAAACAAGAATTGCCTCTTTGGCAAAAAGGCCGCCAAGTTGAGAAATTGTTCTGCCTTTCAAAAAAAACAAAAAAACAATCACCATTAATTGCACTGACACTATGCGTATTATGACGTGTTGAAAGTTGACTCCCGGTCTTTGTGGGTTTTATCTGATATTTTTGACTTTTTGATTGACGGGCTTTTTTTTTTAGCTGAATTATTGAAAAGGCTGCCGGGGCATAAGCAGCCGATAATAATTAAATGCCTTGTCGTGTACTTGTTTGTTGCTGGCGTCTCAGTTTCATTACTACCACTTTGCCCGGCCGCAAGAAGGGGAGGTGGGAGGCTGGACTTGAAAAAAGAAAAAGAAAAATTTGCCATTTGCGTTAAACCTACAATTTTATAACTACAAAAAATGTAAAAATTGACCTCGACAGCAATGGTTTCAGCTAAAATCGTCGAATTTGTTTTCATGTACTACTATTCCTTCCGAACCAAACTAGCTAGAAACTACAAAAAACACCCGTCGTAGCATCGGGGGCTGCAGTGATGGCAAGGTGAAGCCCAGTCTGCGGCCATCCAGACGAAAAACTGTTACGTGTCAACATGGCCGCACACTGGAAAAGAAACTGTAGAGAGGCATCAGTACATTGGAAATTGTTCAGTGTTTTGCTTAGAAATTACATGGGCGACGTGTTTTGGTGATAAAATTGTCTGAACTTTGAAAGACAACGAGTGCATTGCTCCAGTTTGGATTCATACTTCCTAAAAAGTAAACAAACAAACATTTCTTTAAACTTTCGCATTAAGAATCGAGTGTGGTATTGAAAGATCAAGAATTATGTATCGAGTCCGAATATCGTAATACGAAAATCCTACCAAGCCACGTTCGAACCTTGTGGATCAACAAGTAATGCATTTCTGTTGTTGACTCACGTCTCCTTTGGTCTAGATAATTTCATCTAAAATCCAACAATGCGGAGGTTTTAGCTTTTCCAGTTCGCAACGAAACAGTCAATAATGCGATTTCAGAAGCGACTGGGAAAATTGTTTCGTCAGGAGGAATCGTTATCTTATTGTCACGGATTATAAGATTACAAGCATTTACTTAAACTACGTCATATTTGGCTAATCCAGTTAGCGTTGTTCCCATGGTAACAACATCTTTGCCATCGCCATTAAATTCTAGTTGCGAAAATGCAACGGAGAGTCGTTGCGTAAAGGCGCCATTATGGTATGAGCAGATTCATTGTACAACTTTCGCACGACGCCAAGTGAGGGAGCAAAGCAATAGACTCGGCTAGTCTAAAACTAAAACAACACCAAACTAACTGCAAGTGCTTAGGCACAGTTTCCCTGCAGAATTGCACAACCACAAATAAAGAGTCCCTACCCTAAACGTGACACCCTACTTCCAGCAAAAGATGCACTTCTGGGTCCAAAACACCTTGGCACATATCGCGATGCATCTCAGGTATGGATTAAGCCACCAAAAAGTTAGAGGGGTGGTCGTTTGAACGCCTAGAAACTTAACAAATGATGAGGATTATGGGTCGACTTCATAAAGCTTTTTTGTAATAACAATAAATTTCAAGGTAAAGGGCTAAATATGACAGACAGAGTCATTAACGAATCACCTTCTAAGGGCAGAATATACACTGGCCTGAAAAAGGAAGAAAATACACCTACCACGGCCGGAACTCTAATACAGGCCTCATGTGTTGACGGTTGATAAATCACCAGTGCGAAAGGATGAACATATTTTGTGCTCGGCTGGAGGTTTACAACAAGAAGTGCTGCCCCAGTAACGCCATTGGCAAAGTCTGTCTAGTAAACGGAAATTGCAGGGTCGTGTCCAAGTCGGCTGTCCTAAGGTCGAAGGAAGTATAGTGCACAATTTCAGACTTTTGAGTTTCGTACATTTTCGACATAAAGAAGTATCAATACCTCTTCATTTGTTATTCGGTACAGATTCAGGAGTTAAGTTTGTCCCCCCCCCCCCACTTCGATGGTCAAAGGCAGCAACTGACTCACTATACGTTGATATATACGGTCAAAGTGGGTGCCTTTGAAAACTGACCGTAGTAACTCAGGTTGCAAAGATACACTGCTGTTGCATGTACTAATTGCGTAGGTCGTGCGAGATTTCGCGTCATAATCCCCCGAGCTAGAATAATCTTAGACTATTGCCTGTACAAATGGCATTCAAATTACGCTTCAGGCAATAACCTAAACAACCGAACAAACCTTGCCAGGCGAGCTTGGTTCCTGAGGGTAACTGGGGGACAGGGCGCTAACACTACAAACGAATCGACGATTGACCAATCAGAAACGAGATAGAAACAAGGGGTGGGGGGGGGGGGGGGCGTTGCATTTATTTGCATTAATTCGATGCGTCTGGTGGATGAGTTTATGTTGCGTTCGGGGTGGAAGAAGGTTCCGTGTTATAATTCTATAAATACGCTTCAGAAATTATTGATTAAATCTTCAACGTATTTTAACAGCAAGTACGTAAATAAACTCCTGCTTGCTGTTCAAAATAAATGCGTCTTGTAGTTTATTGCTGTCACGTGAATGAGAGTCGATACGATGACGACTCGTTCTAGTGACGATTTGGGGTTAAAAATGATACTAATTCGTGACGTGTAGAAGCAACGAGAGTTACTTTTGCTTGATCCAACCAGGTCAGTTTTCGAAGGCACCCTAGGATAGCAACTACGTCAGCCAATCAAGATTCTCGAAAATCGGTAGATGCTACGTTTGATCTTCTGCTTTTCGTTTTTTTAGACAGGTGGCGGTGTTGTTTTCAATATGGCTGCCCACATGCTGTAATCCTGAGTTTAGTTTCGAGTTGCTAGCATTAATAAATGAGTTTAATTTATGGGGAAAAAAGCATGTTGAGCTTTCTAGAAAGCGTCAGGGAGCTAAGATCATTGCAGACACTGAATGTGCAGTAACAGTGCAGACTGGCAAAGCACAAATCATGAGCAATGTCGTCACGTTGCTAGGTCCAAATGTAGTGAATGATCTCAGGGTTGATTCAACTAAAACAAGTGATTGCACAAAGTCGGAGAGTGAGTACTCTCCTGACGAACTATCTGACCCATCTGAAGACGAACTATGCAAACCCAGTAAATGCAAGCTGACTAAGAAAGTTGTCAATAGAGCAGCTAATAACTCCGAAATAGCAAATGACATCATTATTGTAAGTTGTTAGGCAGGGTTGCCAGAAAATGACGAAAACACAGCTGCACAGGTTTGGCACTTACCAGTGGTTACAGTGCGTTCGGTGTGAACAGAGGTGGCTGGAGTATGTTAGCATTGTCCAGGAAACTCGGTTTCTTCTTCACAGGAAAAAGCTGCAGTTTGGTGTTAGGCTCTATAAGCGGGTATCCCACGGTATGTCGATCTCATAGGTTTGGGCCCTGGTCCACCCACAGGATGCCCGGTCCATGGTTGCTTCGGTGTTTGGCCAAGGAGGTGCTTGGAGGTGCTTCGGGGTCTCAGCATGGCTGAGGCCTTCCATGCGAATTTTGCAGCAGTTTTCGATTCCCCCGAAGGTGTCCCCCGGCCATGTAGCAGAGGAAGCTTACAAACCTGGATCTGATCTGCCTTTTGTCTTGTTGGAACTCTCAACGACTCTGAATTCTCGCCGCTGTACAGTGTGGATCAACAGAGTCTCGTAGTTGGATCTTTAGAATCTTGGGGCTGGTGACCAGGAGGAACTGCTCGCCTTTTACAAGAGTCGGTTCGACAGTGCCCCGGTTCCGTGCTCCTGGCAGTTTTCCATACTGATCCCTGTGTTTGGTAGGGGCAAGGTGCGCATGGCGATCACGAGTTACAGACCAATAGCCCTCCTATCGTGTGCGTGCAAGAGTATGCGTGAGGCACCCAGGATGCGATGCTTTATTTGTAATCTGGCATCCGGGAAGCATGGATCAACGACAGTTTTGCGGGGGCCATGTTTTTGGATATTAAGGCTGCCTACGACATGGTTAACGTATCATGAGTTAAGCACTCGCTAAGGTCACTAGACGTCATCAGGAAACTGAGGGTGGTGGTCCTCGCCATGCTGGGATAGCATAGCTTTGCAACCAAGGTTGGGAGCGTGTGGTCTGCAGTGTGGCTCTTCGACAGGGGCCTGCCGCAGGAGCCAGTGCTATTTGCAATTGCCATTAATATGGTCCTTGCCGAGATGAGTTTGTCAGTTTATGTCGTCACTTATGCTGATGATGTTGCTGTGTGGATCACAGGGAAGGACCTGCCGGTAATCCTGTCGGGTCTTGAAACCGCGATTGGTGACGATGTAGGGTCTCTGGCTGCCACAGTCTACAGGTGGCCAGTGAAAAAAAAACGGAACTCGTGGTCTTCTGCTGGGGACAGGCGTGGGAGGGCTAGCTCACAGTCAGTGGCACCCTCATCAGGTCTGTCTCCAAGTTTGATACCTTAGGTTTTGACTGGACCCCTAGCACCAGTACGTGCATAATCCAGTCAAGGAGAGCATCATGGTCCGGTTGAACATTCTGAAGTCTTTGGCCAGAAATATGTCCGTTGCGAAGCAAGGTTCCATTGTCACCTTTTACAGGGAGTATCTGCGTTCTTGCACTATTACATCCCAATTTTGACCACCTAACAGCAGGCTATTGGGTGTGTTAACGTCTAATTTGTAATATTGTAATATAATATATATTCAAAAATTATAACCTGGCTCATGCACTACTGCTGAAATGCACATTGAAGTGAAGGATAAACGCCCTATCTATACAAAACCGTTTCCGGCAAATCCAACTAAATTAAAACAACTTGATTCAGTAATCCAGACACTACTTGCTGAAGGCCGTATTCGAAAATCTAACAGCCCTTGTTCATCACCTTGTTTCTTAAAACCAAAACCAAACGGGGAATTTCGATTTTTAGTGGATTTTCGCGCATTGAATGCAAATACGGTGGGTGACGCTTACGCATTACCTTCAGTTGACCTAATTCTGAGCCAGTTAGGAAACCCCAAATACATCACAACTATAGATTTACGTTCAGCATATCATCAAATACCTCTTGATGCTGAATCTAGTCGACTAGCAGCCTTTTCTGTGCCAGGTTCCCTTTATGAACCGCTTTACATGATGTTCGGGTTAGTTAATTCGTCAAAAGTTTTCCAAAGAATGATCGATGAACTCATGAGAACCAATGAATTTACAGGAATTTTCCAATACCAAGACGATTTAATATTAATTTCCCAGGAAATCGGCCTGCATATTAAGAAGCTCGACTTCGTCCTCGGAAGGTTAGCTTTCGCTAATCTTACAGTTAACGTTGATAAATTTCATTTGTGTCGCCCGGAAGCCAGAATTTTGGGATTCATAGTATCGGAAAAGGGTATTCTGCCAGATCCAGCAAAGGTGGAAGCCATTTCTAGAATTAGGGTTCCTGTTAAGTTGAAACAGGTTAGATCTTTTCTTGGCATGACTGGTTTCTTTAGGAGATATATTCAGTCCTACAGCTTAATTGCTTTACCACTCTTTTCCCTGCTAAAATCTAACAAAAAATTTGTGTGGTCCCAGGAATGTCAGATTGCTTTTGAGACTTTGAAACAGAGGTTGATCACTGCTCCAATCTTGGCTCAACCAGATTTTTCAAAACCTTTTGTGATTCGTTGCGACAGCTCTGGTTTTGGTATTGGGGCGATACTGTCACAAGAGGGCGCTGCTGGTCCTAACGTCATCTGCTACGCAAGTCGTTTACTTAGGGGTAATGAGGTTCGTTTTAGTACCGTGGAACGTGAAGCTCTTGCGGTTCTATGGTCAATAGAACTATTTAGACCATATGTAGAATCCAATAAATTTGTTGTTTACAGTGATCATGCTTCACTGGAGTGGTTGAAACGTGCAAAGGATCCTACTGGTAGACTGTCAAGATGGGCATTACGGCTTTCTTGTTTTGATTTTACCATCAAGTATAAGTCGGGTGCTTCAAACACTGTTGCCGACTGTTTATCTAGACATGCTTTGATGACTTCCGAATGCATTCTAGGAAATGACGATATTGGTAGACTTCGTGAATCACAAGAAATCGATCCCACCTTACGTCTAGTAAAGAAATTTCTGATTGACGGCACTGCTTTTCCCACTACCCCTCTGGGTCGTAAAGCAAGGCGTGTCTCCTATAATGCTTCCATTAATAATAGCATTATTGGGCGTACTTTTAAGACCTCATTAGGCGAAGAACAGTTTTGTGCTTTAATTCCTCCTTCAGAGAGGGCACGCCTCATTGTTGCTGCTCATATGGGTCCAGTCTCTAAGCACTTGGGGGTTGCTAAAACAGTTCAATTACTCCAACGTCATTCTACCTGGTTTGGAATGGTTAGAGATGTCTCGTCGTTTATAAGGAAATGTACCAAGTGTCAAATGTGTAAAGCTAATCCAGTGGCATTGCGTGGCGCCATGGGTGTTGCTCCGATCCCACAACTTCCTGGCGATACCTACTGTATTGACGTGGCAGGTCCTTACCCTCGCTCTAACCGTGGACATAAGTACTTGCTTATAGTCCTCGACACGCTAACAAAGTGGCCAGAAGTTTTTCCTATGCGGGATGCTAAAGCTGTGACGGTCGCAGAAATACTCGTGAAGGAAGTATTCTCTCGTTACGGCCAATGTAAACGCTTGGTCAGCGACAACGGTAAATCTTTCCTCAATGGTGTGATGCGCTGCTTGGCAAGAATGTTCGGCATTAAACAGACTTTTCTCTCCTTTTATTCACCGGAAGGCAATCAAGCGGAGAGACTCATTGGCTCTGTCAAAAATTTGATTCGGGCAAGAATGGGTAATTCACATAAATCCTGGGACTTGGATTTGCCCATGATTCTGATGGCGTTGCGAGCTTCGATCTCGCGTACTACTGGTTTTAGTCCATCACTTTTGCATCATGGTCGAGAAATGAGAATTCCTGGGACGTTTGATCCTCAAATCATGGGTCCCTTAGATAAAAAGACTAATGAATGGGCTGTTAAAATGTCTCGCAGATTATCAAACGCAATAGCGTTGGCTAGGCAATCTTTGCTTGATCAACAAGACCTTAATAGAGCGAAGGCTGATGAGGGTAAGAAACCATTTTCTTACAAAGTTGGTGATGAGGTATTGCGCCGTACTCACCTCATCTCTAATAAAGTTAAGGACTTTAACAAGAAATTGGCACCCAAATTCGAGGGCCCTTACCTCATTCATGAAGTCATAACTCCATTAACTTATAGGCTGAAGGATCCGATCAAAGGAAAAATGCTTCCTGGGACTTCACATTTTTCTCAACTTAAACCATTTTATAAATAAATCTAGTTCTCATTAACTTCCCTTATATACATTTTCATTTTCATAATTTTTTTTCCCCTCTCTTCAAAATTTTTTTGTGTATCGTATTGTCTATATTTATTTTTTCTATTTTTATTTTTGTACGTCTTATCCTATGACTGAGGAATATTGCTATTCTTTGTAATCTAGCTATTTTTGGAAGTCGGATCCTTGATTTTAGTTGTCTTTTTTTTCTTCTTTAACTGGGCTTTTTTATGATAACTCGGTGTCCTTAAGTTTCCTCCTTAATTTTTTTCAGGCTTTTCTTAGTCGTTAAAAGTTTGGAGTGAGTAGAAAATATAAGTGGGAGTAGATTTTCGTCTAGTTCTCCATTTTTTTCTTGGTCTTAGGGATGGCACTGACGAGTGATAGGGCTCTCTTATAAGATTTATTTGAAGCGACTAAAATCTCTGTACTTTTGTTTATATTTTTTTCTTTCACCATAATGGCAATATAGTTTTGTGACCGTGTTTTTGGTACCGTTTCACTTTGTCTTATGTGGTTATTTCTTGATCATCTGATAATGTTACTGCTTGGGTTACAGTGCTGGTTTGGCATAGTTTCTTGTTTTACGTTTATATATCCTTTATAAGCGTTCGTTTTGTCCCATTTTCCCTTTTCCAGATAAGTTTCCGTTTGTAAACTCTCCCCACCTTCTCCTTATCTTCCCTTGGAAGTGTCTAAGTCCTAGTTGGGATGATTGTTTTTTTTTGCATGCATCTCGTAACCGGTCTTTAGTGTAATTGTTAAGGAAATCCGAAGGTACATTTTCCCTCCCCCCGTTAATGTTTTTCGGTTTGTACAGTAAATAGTCCCGAGGGTGTGATTTTGGATCTGTATAACTGCTAAGTCTTCTGTGTTGCCATTGTGGTTTTTTTCTTTCCATAGTTTATTTTTTGTTTTCATTCCCTGATTTTTTTCTCATTTCTTGTTATTTCTCCTTAGCTTCACGTCGGGTTAATATATTTGATCTTGCCACAAAACTCCAATTAATTTGTCATGCTGGGATACATAACTATACAAGTTACTGATAGGCATTTCGCTGGGGTGAACGTGTAAAGTCTTACATGACTTT
>JAHWFP010234348.1:0-11082 GCA_023313725.1 Lithobius niger | reverse complement strand
ATTTCCAGACCGAGAACACTACTTTCCTCGAATCGTCTCGATTTTAATTTGGACGTGGTCAAGACGAGATTTGTAAAGGAGAATCTGGATATTGCACGAGTTTACTCTTTCGATTTTAAAGCTCGTCGATTAGTTTTTTCCATGGCATTGTGGGTCACTAGGACTGCTTTACACTCGAGTTGGGTGGGGGCTATAATAAGAGATGATGCATAACGAGTGTTAACGTTCCGTACATTTCTTTTCCTTTGAGCTATTTACCGAAACTTTAGTAAATTATGGTGTAAAGTCAACATCAATATTACGCATTGTACATTACGACAATCCCGTTTATATAGTTGCAGTTTGACTTTGTCCAAGGTTTGACATTTATCGCACGTCACACTCTTGTTTTGCTACACCGCTTGCAGGGGGGAAAAAACGCATGGGTTCTTTTTGCCTTTAGCCAAAGTAGACCAGAATTTTATGAATCGAGAAAGTAAGGCTGCAGGGTAATTGTGTTTTAAATAAAATGTGAAATGAAGTGATAATGTATTGGCCTGTAAAAAGATTTAATTTTATAATCCTTGCGCATTCACGTTATCTCCATCCCAAAAGAGAGCGCTTGTTATCAGTCAACACCATAAACATAAACAAAGCTAACGGCTTAGGTAGGGCTATGGACTTCTGTAATAAGCAAAGTAATACAGCAGTACAACTTAACGTAGTAACGCTGTGGTTAAGAACAAGACCAATGAGGCCGGAAGGATATCGTTTGCAAAGTGTAAAGCGGGCAATTTTTACAATAATAGCATTTCAACGCTACTAACACACGCAGCCGTGAAAACCCATACAGTTAATGTTTTTACGTAAATGTACAGTTAATGTCTTCTACCATTAATTGGAAGACTTGGACGCTTGTATTTTTAGCTGTTATTTTGTGTGTGTTAACGCAATGGTACCCAAGGAATGCACTCACGCCCAGCGTCCATAGCATAATGGCTAGGTGTACGCAAGGAATACGCTCACGCCCAGCTTTCGTAGCATAATGGACCTAGTTGTCCCCAAGGAATATGTTCACGTCCAGCTTCCATAACATAATGGCCCTAGGTGTCCCCAAGGAATGTGCTCATGCCCAGCGTCTATATCACAATGGCCCTAGGTACCCAAGGAATACGCTTATGTGCAGCTTCCATAGCATAATGGCCCTAGGTGTCCTCAAAAATATGCTCACTCTCAACTTCCATAGCATAATGACCCTGCCTGTCCCCAAGGAACAGGCTTCCGTCACGTAATGACTAGTTCTACAAAAGGAATACACTTACGCTCAGCTTTTGTCACATAATAACCCTAGCTGTACACAAGGAATATGCTGACGCCCAGCTTCCATAGCATAATGACCCTAGGTGTCCCAGAGGAATATGATCATGCCCAGCTTTCATAGCAATGATCCTAGGTGTCCCCAAAGAATAACCTAACTCCAGCTTCCATCACATAATGACCTTAGTTCTACAAAAGGAATACGCATATGCTCAGCTCAGGTTATGGTCAGCGGAAGCTAAGCCAAGCTTATGCTCAGCTTAGCTTATGCTGTGCTTATCCCCACCTTCCGTCACATGATGACCCTAGTCCACAAAAAGAATACGCTTATACCCAGCTTCTGTCGCATAATGGCATTAGTTGTACAAATCGAATATGCTCATGTCCAGCTTCCATTGATGATGACCCTAGTTGTACAAAAGGCATACACTTACGTTCAGCTTCCATCTCATGACCCTAGTTGTACAAAAGGAATACGCTTACACTCCGCTAACATGGTACAAGGACCCTATAGTTGTACCCAAGGAATACTCTCACGCCAAGCTTGTGTAGCATAATGACCCTAGTTGTACCCAAGGAATATGCTCCTGCCCAGCTCCAGTTCATAATGGCTCGCAATTAAAATCAAGAATGTTAACACGCAAAGTCATAAAGTATTCGCCAAACTAAGAAACTAACAGGTGGTGTTATTGCTGGGCGTTTTTTGCTTTTTGTTTTTTTTTGCAGCCAGCTGTTAGCGACAGAACGCGTTCAACATTTAGAGAAAATAAATGTATTTAAGATTTGTCATGACTTGATGACTTGATGTACGCGCAATTTCTTAATGGAACTATAAAAGGAGTGACGCGGGCACTTATGAGAACCAGTGTTGTATAGTGCGTACCTTGCTGCTGAAAAAATTAATTTAAAAATTCGTCCTTAATAAGTGCTTCAGATGCTGGGAAGGGCAGAAAGTTGCAGGGGTGTAAACGAGATGTACAGATTTGTAATTGCCAAATCTACCTTTGTATTTTCGTCATATATCTCGTTCTAATTACAACCTGGCTGATAGGATGGGGTACTTTCCTACTACCATTTTCGTTACGTAAACAGAACGAAAGCAAGAAAGAAAAGAACTTCAGTTCTGCGTCGGGAGTAAGTAACGCCTATGGAGGGGGGGGGGGGATGTGCTTAAAGGGACACCCGGCCTGCCTAATAACATTCCGCGTGCCAAATTACAGCTACGCGCAGATCATCATCTGAGCAATTACAGTGCCAAGGTCGGCTGCGTTCCTCGCATAGCTGCTGTCTCGGTTGGCTTTGTGAATAGTACACGAGACAGAATCAAGTCAACGATTGTGTCGTCACAAACCGGAATGATTCTCGTATTTTAAAATCACAATTTATAATTCTCTAGGCTAGTGTCTTAAAATTTTGCTTCGGCGATCTATTGGAATAATTAATTTTAATTTTTACCGCATTAGTCTTTTAGATTTTAGATCTCGTGGTAATTATTAGAAAATTAGTAGATGTACGCACAGAGATTAAACGTCATGATTATTGTACGCGCGCAGTGCATTATTTAGTGACGGGTCGTTAGTAAATAAAGTTCCATTATATTCAACAGAAAATCTCCTAGACGCCACATTTAAAAAAAAAGGATTTTTAGCAAGGGAAAGACCAACGGTATGGAAATAGACCTTTGGGGCCGTACTTGATGTGGAGGATCGCGAAAAATGGCACTGGGAGGTATATCCCTTTAAACAGAACCGCAAACCCACTAGTCCAAACTGGCAAACCTTAATTTGTAACAGCGCAATTTTGGTGAGGTGGGATGGCCAATTAGTTGTCCGACTAGTGTAAACAAATTATTTAACTTTCCCTAACTAAACGTTTTCCGACTGTCCAAACGTTGGAGGAGTGCAACGTCCCCTGTACCTTCCTCAAAAATCGGCCCCGAAGTAAGGCTACAAATTTGAAGTTAAGATTCATAAAGCTGTAGCTGCTGCATTGTTATTCCTAATTAAGCGACATTTCGTGACATTTGTTTTATAGCATTGATATTTACGAAATGTCACTATTAGAGCTATTGTCTCTTGCGACGTAACGCTGTACGCTCCGACAGTTTCTCAAACACCCTGATGAGATACTTCTCGAAAATATTGTGAAGCGACCAAGATTAAAATTAAAGTTTGTGTCCATAATTCTGGCAAATATACATTGTATTTTTTTTCGGCCTTTTTTTTGAGTGCCAGTGGTTAGTGTCCTCGTCTCAAAACCACTTTTTTTTATAGTACCTATTGGAAACTAAAAAAAAAAGATCAAAAAGTAGGGGGACAGGTCCTCCTGGGGAAGGGAGGCATGAACTGTTTATACCACCCGGCAGGCGGGGGGGGGCGGGCCCCCACAAAAATTCCGTTGTTCAAACTGGCGGAGAAAGCCATTTTTGACCTTAAAAGTGACTTTTCATCAGTAAGAATTGCTAAAAAAAACGTGTAGCTTATGGAACGCGTAGCACTTCTGACACCCCCCCCTCCCAATCATGTAAGTTTTGTGAGGTTTTGATGTTATTTCTGATGTCATCCAGTGAATATTTCTGTAAGAGGAGTTGCACCATGGGGTATTATCATATTGCACGTGTTGCTGTCGCGAAGGGCTTGGACATACTGACTCGAATTGCATAGCAGTGCCAAATTACCAATATGCATTCCTTGCATCAAAAGTTATTCTACCATCACGAATCGTGAATCTCTGAACACTTTAAATCATTTCAAGAACATACTTTTAAATTATGGCTCGTTTTCCATAGGATGCTGTCGATGCGAAGCGCTATTTGTGCATTAGTCCAGAGGAAGTCATCTACACTTAGGGGGCAATTACATCCATTCGATATGCATGCTCTACTTTTGGATCACTTAAACAATAACTAAACACAAGAACTGCGGTAAGAATATGTTACGTACGTCCGATACATTGCATCACCAAAACATGATACGGAGACTGGCATTGTTTTGCCTGGAACGCGCAGAAATTAATGCCGGCAGATTCACTTTTCGATTTCGACTCGCAGCCAATTGAGATAGATCTATTGGCTGTGAGAGCTCAAGCGTCCGACGGCCTTAGCTGGCCACTACAACTGTCGGCCAGCTAAGGCCGTCAGACGCTCGAGCTCTCACAGCCAATAGAGATATCTCAATCGACTGCGAGTCGAAATCGAAGAGTGACATCAGTCTGTATTAATTTCTGCGCGTTCCAGCAAAACAATGGCGGTCTCCATGTCATGTTTTGGGGATGCAATAATTAAATTGTATCGGACGTAAGTAACGTATTCTTACCGCAATTCGTGCGTTTAGTTATTGTGTAAATGATCCAAAAGTAAAGCACGCATGTCAAAATGGATGTAATTGCCCTTTAACTTGAAAAATCATAAGAAGAGCATACTTTTTTTGTAGGGAGGAGGGGGTTAAAATTTTTTTTACTGGGGCTGGGGTGGGATAGGTTTTTTTTTTTAAGTCTCGGGGGAGGTTGTAGAAAATTTGGAGGTCACATAACCTGTCCCTAAGAGGAAGCCCGTATGCAGGAAAACAAAATGTAAGTCTTGGGGACGAAATTCGAACTTCAGATTGTTCCCCAAGAAGAGTAAAATACAGCAGAGTTATTCGGGACTTAACCTTTGAAGCAATACGACGCGAGATTGAATCCCATAATGGCACTTCAAAAAAGGAACCGTTTCAGAGTACGTTTAGATTGGCAAGAGTTAATCAACGTCTAAAGCAAAGTCGAGCAACGTACTAACGGCTTAGTATTTTTTTTTAACGAATAGATTTACCCATTTCACTTCAGGAGGTACCACCTGTGCTAGAACACGTGACGTAGTATAACGAGGATGGAGAGATGCGTATCTCGCGCGAACGTCGAAAATGATGTAATTTTGTCGCAATGGTTGCCAAATTGTACACGACCTGGTCAACGATGACGTCAAAATCGCGTCGTATTCGAGTTTCCCTTTGGCAAGCAACCAGGGGCTTCGGCACGTGGAGTTAGGGGGGGGGGGTCCCCTCCACTATTTGATGTGTGACGCAAAAAGTCGGCAATTTTGAGCCTCCTCGTTAGCGGAAATGTGTTGCTGAAAACTTCTTTTAAAGTAAGTTACGGTATAACTCCTCTTTGCTTTCAATACAAAAGCCGTGCATAAGGAAAAATGTACATAAATTCCTTTAGTCATCATTATATCCGACCTTATAACGGTTTCTCATCCACCTGTGAGGAAATTGTTGTACCCATTTCCCCTCTCCTACCCCCGAAACCCATTCGGCACTATGCCTCAACCGAGGGTCAGTCAGTCAGTGTTCGTTTTGACCAGACGCAAACCTAGACATCGCTAAAGAGAAAAATAAACAAATTAATGTGTTTAAAACGTGGGAAACAGTTTGATGACGACGATTTCCATAAAAAAAAAACTTGAATGGAGGCGGCAACAAAGTAAGGATGAAGCGTGCTGGCGCACTTGAAAACTCATTTACGGTGGCCAAACCTGGTAAAAAAAAAAAAACAAGAAAAATCGAACGATGGCCAGTTAAAACAAATTAATACGTGACCTTGTTGAGAGTTGAAGCAGAGGGAGAAGTGGATTTAATTAATAAGCAATGACCAAAACGTTTCGGTAAAAGGATTGCGGAAAATTTTAATTGTAAACAATTTCAGGGCTCCCAGTCCACCTATATTTCCGAGTTTATTTTTTTTATATAGGAATCCTATAAAGCTCCTATAATCGTGAAATGCTCCTATATTTTTCTGTTCCTCACTGAAATATTATCCTATTTGTGGTTTTTCCTTGCTACGATAGTTATTTGGATCGGAAAAGACGAACATCGATCTGTGGCGCTGCAGCATGGTGCGAAAATGGAATGCCAATCGTGGTCGAGCGGCCAATCATGGTCGAAAAAAGGATGTACCGACCGTGTATGTGCACTCAAGAGCTTTTTATTGCCACGAAAATATCATTACCTTTTATTTAAATAGCAGTCCCCCCCCCCCCGATCCATGGAGCCCTATTATCCCTAGCTTGAAAGTTGGCTTCCCTGCCAGTCTCGTAACTCAACTGCTCATGACAGGAACTGGGATCGGCTATACAAGCGGAACGCAGCGATTCCCAGCATCTTTCTTCCTAGGGCAATTGCACCAGCCAGTTGTTCCAGGAGCTCTATTACGATCCTATGGATTCGTCGATCCTCGCTACCGGTGTGGAATCGTCTGTCGATTCCGAAGGAAGGAATTCGATTCCCTCTCCTCAACCCGACCATGTTGGGGATACTCCGATCCTCGCCGTTCCTGATCCATCTACATCGGTCCGACTCTCTCGCACCACATTCAAGACACAGGATCCCATGAGGTGTCCGGACGATCCGTCCGCCATTACAACCTCCTTCCTATATATATTCAAAGCTTGTACAAGAATTTCCTTCCTGTGGGACCCTTCGATGGTTCGGGCCTCGCCGATGACTCCTTCGCCCGATCCTGCCTTTACCTGTGGTTTCGACTCCTCTAGGAACATCACCGAGTCCTCCACCTGTTGGTCTCCAGGTACCGGTCCCCATCCCTGTGTTTCGGCGTCTTTTTTGTGATCCATCGACAAGCCCCTTCGGTTGCTGCATCCCAGGACCTTGCGATCCTCCTTCACCGGTCCGTGTTTTTCCGGTCCCGCTCTCCCCTTCGAGCTTGTGTTGCAGCGAATCTTGGCCCTCCGGTTCCTTGGGCGATGATCCGGTGTCCCCAGGTTTTATACCTCTCAGTCCCTCCTCGCCGACTCTTCGATCCGCCTTTCCCCGCATACGTGGCATCACACCCCTCCGTGGGACTATCCGCTCTGCTTGTCAAGATTGTCTCAGCTTCTCGTTGGGTCCATCAACTTTATCTAGCTACCGATCCTGCACTGCGGATTTATCTTCGGGTCCTGTATCCCTACAGCGTTCTCCTCCGACTTCAGTTTGCACTGTCTCTGGCCACTTCCTCCGATCCTTGCCTCGTTTCTCCATCTTTTTGCCAAGAGTGACTTCCTGTCTCGCACCCGATTCTTGTGGCAGCTCACTTGTTCAAATACGCCGCATCCAGTCGTTCTCCTACCTCAGTGATTCCGTCTCCAACCATGCTTCGATCGGCTCTTTGTCTCAGCTACACCGGTCCCTGATCTTGACTCTTGGTGCTTGCCAACCGATACACGTGTCCGTCACTTCACCGTCTGCTTTCTGCGATCCTACGGTATGGATTCCTGTCTAGGCTACTCCGTTGACTGCAAGTCTTCGCTGTGCCTTGTGTCGATGCCACTACATCGGCTCTCTTTCCTCTCTCTCGTTAACCCGGCACACTGAGGATTGGCTGGGATCACTTGTTATGTGGCCTCCTATTCCTTCTTCCGCACGGTAAACATCACGCCTCTCTAGTGCTATGATCCTCTGTGATTGTGTTATCACCACCTTTTGGGTTCGCAGCTCTTTGTCCACTGGTTCAAACGCTTTCTCGTTGTCTACTGCTTCGATCCATCCCTTTGGGCCTTCCCAACCAGGCTATGTTGAATACCCTTGGTCAGGTTCCGGCACCTGGCGTAAATCAGCAAACGCCAGTATTAAAATCTTAACGAGCGGAACAACAACAATGCAAATGCCAGGATAAAGGGTATTGTCATAATTATTTTCTTGGTCGTTTTAAAATTGCGATCTTTTAACAAGTCAGCATATCCTGGAAATGAGCAGTTCTTCACAGTGCCTGTCACCACGCTGACACTGAAGGCAAGAAGGGAAAAAAGGGTTTACAGTGGGAGATGCGCTGATGGAGTGAGCAAAGCGAACAAAAATCAGCCTTTGTCATCCAGCATGCACAAAATAGGCATAAAGAAAGGGGAAGAAGATTTTATGGTGGTAAGGGAGATGCGCTGATTGAGTGAGCGAAGCGAACGAAAATCAGCGTTTGTTATCCAGCATGCACAAAACAGGCATAAAGAAACTTAATATTGATGAAGCATGGAATTAAACATGAGTGACAGGCTGCACAATGCCAAACTGGTAATAAGCAGTTCTTCAGTCTCCGTAATAAAAATTCGGGGAGTTTGCCCGAAATCAGTGTTTGTTAGCCAATACACGCAAAATACTAATTAAAGTATCTTGCATACGCGTGTTTATTACACCAGTCCAGAGGACGCGCTTCCTCTAGTTCATTATTATTTGCCTTATATAGGGAGAGACGACTCGGTATGATCTGTAACCTCATTTGTTGCTATAAATGCAACATGTTTTTCTATGTTAAGGTTAGGAACCGACTTTGTTTTTCTAATGTGGCCCAGCTGTTGTTTGCAAAAAACAAATATTTTTTATTTCGTGCCATCATTAAAATGAAAAAGAAAACTTAAAGGTACATTCCTCCCGGTTGGCTTTCCTGTATGGCTTACGTTTGCAACATTAATTAAAACGTGTGTAAATGTTGCAAAGGCGTCCTTTTTCCAATTTGTTTTCCCTCGTGAGAAACGGTTTTGCAACATTCACTCTAACCGGTTGAGCCTGTTCAGCCATACAAGCATTAAGTTGCTTCGGCTGACTTAAGGCTAAAAGAAATTAATTTAAAATAAAACCTACGTAAATGTTACAAAACCTATTTCGCGCATGATTCTCGAATTAGTGAGAAGGTATGGCCTTTTAATACAATTTTCTAATCACTCCATAATGTGCGCAGATCGTTTCACTATAACAGTAGTTTTAAGTGTATGACCAGAATTTTGAACTTCAAAGATGCTTGCTTTTATTATTCTGAATGTTTGCTTTCCTGTGCGACATGGCTTTACAATATTCAGTCAGACACAAGTACCGTAAGTTTTTCAGAGGAAACATCAAACACAGGTGGAATATTAAGCCAGATTTAAACACGGATAGTTCCACTTCCTACGGACATGTTGGGATTCATAGTTCTTGATTAGTCATTTTCCGGGAAATTGCTATGCAGGTACACATAAACCACACCTAGAAGCATATTCGTCACATCAATCAACCATAAAATGACAAACTCAAGTTCTCGTATACCAACCTTATATTTCGGAACGGCTGTTCTGGTTTTTTCCTGGTTGAGTTCCGATTTACGTGGCAACGTATGTAGAGGTATATAAAACGAAGTCCTTCCTTGTTAAGGTCCTGGCAGCAGGTGGTATCATATGCTTACGAATTTAGTTTATCGCAACACCGTGAAACTGTTGAAAATGTACTAGTTTTAAAAACATGGAAAGATTATCAGTTGCTTGCGGTATATGTGTCCACAAACGTATCCCTCGACAACAAAGGTAAAAAAAAAAAATGCACTCCTCCCTTTTCAAGTGTTTGATATCATAACCTACTTATCGACCATGGAACTTGTAATCTACCAGCAAGATAAAAGCGCAATAGAGCTGTTAGAGGGGGTGTGCAAGTGTAATCAGTCCACTTCAAATTCAGTGATGCTAGCAACAAACTTGTAGATGTATGTATACATGTTGCATGAATGAATGGATGACCAGGTAGGAATGACGTCGTAGTTGTTTAAGATTTGCATAGTGCTCTTCATGATACAGGTTTCAGTGAAAAGATTGTGTAAATATTGAGATCGAATATGAGATGTCTCATCTCTTGCCTATGCTCCATAAATGTAGGAACCTATCTTCAACAAAGAGTTCTCAAATCACATGTCATGCGCGAGCTCTGGTTCCGAGGGTTGAGCCGGTCAAAACAGTGTACATCGAATCACGTCTCGCTTGTAAATGTGAATGGATTGCCATGGATTACTAAGATTACCAAGGTTTTACTCGGAATACCAGTGAACACCTTTGGGTTACCCGTGGATTAACACCCGATTGCCTCCAGGGTGTATAACCGTTTTGCCGAATCCTGTTACCCAATTCCTGTTTCCCGAAAATTGAACTCTGATTAAAATTCGGCGAAAGGGGAATTCCCGTTTCGCCTAATCTGAATATTCTTAAAAAAAATGACGTTGGGGAGGTTACGGATGCATTCCTAATTGAAAGGAATTTGTGATTAGTTGTAGTTTCTGATGTTATATGTTTAGCTGCAGCGAACTCGGCAGCGCGAGCAAGGCACGTAATGTGAAAAAAAATCTTGAGCAAAATGGGGATTCCCGTTTCGCCGAAAATTAAGACACCGAGTAAAATTCGGTGAAACGGGATTCGGCAAAACGGGAATCAGCAAAACAGTCATACACCGCCTCCAGTTTTAGCCCTACTTAAAATTCGTCTAAAGGGAGATTCCTGTTTCGCCGAACACGTTTTCGCCTTATCAAGCTATTCTTCAAAACTCTTAACTTTATACTGAAATTAAAGAAGCAATTTGTGATTAGTTTCGGTTTCAGGTAGCCGTAGTGAGCGAGGCTGGCAATTTGGAAACAAAATTTCGGTGAAACGGGAATTTCCCTTTTGCCGAAAATTGAGACAACCGATTAAAATTTAGCGAAACGGGCTTGACGTCCTCTTGTCCGAACCAGATGAACGCTGGTATGAATTCCACAACTGACCTACAAGTAATTCTTTGAATTTAATGCGTGCTTTTAAAAATCTGGTGACTTGGCTTCAAATTAGTAGAGAGGCTGAACCGTTTTTCCAGTGCGATAAGATTGATCGGTAGATAGGCCTTGAATCATTCGTTGTTATTGAACCTGCGTTCGAAATTGAAGTATGTTAATGTTTGTTGCTCCATTTCACACACCTATTTATTTAAAATAGCTGATGGAAAGTCTCTGATAACGTGATAGCCAACGTTTTATTTATTTATTTATTTATTT
>JAHWFP010234347.1:30787-44623 GCA_023313725.1 Lithobius niger | reverse complement strand
CGACTCCTCCACCCACCGGAAATTCACTGCCCCACCCCATGACACAGCATGGAGCTTCACACAGATCTCCAGAAGAACTGGATCTCGTAGCTCGAGCTCTCAACAGCACCCCGTAGAGAAACCAACGCACCCTGCAAGTCCGTGCAGATGGTGAAAAACGAGAGCCCGACATCGAGCGCCACGTCCAGGGCTACTGAAATAGCTCACAGTTTGCATATATTACTAGAAAACACCGCCTGCAGCCTCCTACTATAAAACACTTTCAAGGAAGGGATCGCCACACCCAGATGCATGAGTCTCCTAACTGCAGAAGTCTTGAAAATTGGTGGCCACGTCCGCCGATGTCACACAATGGGGTAAACAGTGCAACCTTGCACTGACGGGCTGATCATGGAGGTCAAAGACCTCCACAGGACAACCATTAATGATCGTGTTGGAGGCAAACAACTTCCTCTTTGCCGCAGGAGAGGCTAAAGTTACTTAGAACGCATTACCTGTGCGCAGGGGACCCACTGCCAGAACTTCACCCTTACCAATGCCTTCCTGTACGTACAGAAAAACTTGGACCAGAGGATAGGACCTCCCCCCCTCTCCACACAGAAGGATCAGTGACTTCGTAAGGTCCGCCGACAAGAGGCCACCACCGTACATCCTCTTCAATGCTGCCAGTTGTTGACTGTCAGTTGTTGTCAGTTGTTGATTGTTATAGTATTGTGTTGTATTGTACTTTATTAAGCATTGGCCCACAGCCATGCGCTTATATTAATCTATACAACTATACCTTCATACATCTCGTCTTGTTACTTGACAGAAAGCCACAATCGCCCTCTAATGCCTCGTACTCACTACAGAGTCCAACTGAACACTCAGAGCGCTCCCTATATTATTACCAAATCCAAATTGCCCAAAAATGGCCTGCCGATGAGTTCCATCGAGCGGGCACTCCAGAAGAAAGTGAGGAACCGTTTCAACTGCCCCACAGTCACACCGCGGTGTCAGTGCCCAGCCCAGACGAAACGCATGACCCCTTAGCCTAGTATGCCCGATTCGCAACCTAGAAATAGTCGCAGCTTCTTGTGACACACCTATTTTGGGGTGTATCTCATACAACAATCTCCCTGTTGCACTCCTATCCCACTTCTCTTGCCACCTCCTCCTTACCCACACACTGATCACTGGATACAAATCTTTGGGAACACATGGAACCGTTACTGGGTTTTCCTTCCTGGAGTATCCCTGACGTGCTAGCTCATCAGCATGCTCGTTCCCTAACAAATTGCTGTGCCCCTTAACCCACATTACTCCAACATTATCAACACGGCTAGCATTGAACAACTTCCAACAAATTTCCAAGGCCAACGGATGATCAAATTTCATATTGCCACACACTGACGCAGATACTTAACACTGGAAGCAGAGTCCGTGCAAATTGCAAAATGCCGTAAATCCAGCTCCATAGCAATATCCAATGCCACTGAAATTGCTGCTACTTCACTCACAAACACTGAACCAGCTTTCACTAGGAAGCACCTGACACCTAATTTGAAGCTCGGTGTAAAGATCCCTATACCTCCTTGCCAAGTGTCACTGTGAAAAGACGCATCACAGTACACCTTCGTGACATGAGGGAGATGACTTTGCAAAAAAAATTCCGGTCATGCTACTGCCCCATGCCCATGGAATAATGGAATGGAATGGAATGGAATGGTTATGGAATAATAACCATGCCCATGGACACGGCGGGGGACACATAATTCGGAACCGAAAATTGTTCCAAAAAGGGCTATAACAATAGCGTTGCCCCAAACAACTCCGTGCCAATGGTACCAAGTGACGATAGTCATTGATAATCACGCTCAATACATCCTCCTGACCTCTACCAAGGCACCTTAGACTCAACTTCAACAGAAGCTCTGAGGCTCTGAGATGCATTGGTGCCTCACCTGTTTCAACTAAGAGTGCCGAATTGGGAGTTGATGGCAGACAGTGCAGAATAAGCTGTAAGCAGTCATTTACTAGCACTTACAAATCACCTAACAATTTCCGAGAGTGCGCTAGAAAAGGCAAATGAAAGTCCATACACGATCTAACATAAGATTTAAAAAAGGAGTGCATTACCACCCTGGTAGCTGTGTGTTCCCCCCCCCCTCCCCCAGCGAGAACTTTAAGCGCCCTCATACGACTGGCAACAGTCTGCTTGACCAACGCAACATCTTTTATCCAATTCAACTGAGCGTCCAAGATCATCTTAAGATACCGTACTTGGGGAACTGCTTGTTTATTAACTGTGCCTAAATTAAGAGTCACTGGCAGAATATCCTGCCTGGCGAAGACTACTAATTCCGTCTTCTCCACCACCAATGCCTAGCAGAACCACTGCCTTTTGTATGACTCGCTCCATAAGCCATATCATGAGTCTATGGCCATACTTGATTAGTAACATCGTCTCCCATGAGCCAAACTGCCATGTCATCTGCGTACACTACAATGTTCACTGTCTCACCCAATCCTAAAATAATGTCATTGAGGATTGCCGCAAGGAGAATCGGGCTTAAACACATGCCCTGGGGCAACCCCCGATCAGTTGTAAAAGTGTCAGACCAAAAGCCACCAACCCTTGTTGCGTATGGCCTCTTTCCTAGCAATGCCAGAACTGCATCTGCTAATTGTTTGCTGACTCCCGATCGACACAACGAATGATAGAGCCAGTCAGACATTACCGTATCATATGCTGCCCGGATATCCAAGAATATTGCCAAGACAACATATCCTTCAGCCCATGCCTCTCTAATACCTGATTTCAAAAATAAAATAGCGTCCTGGGCACTGTGATATTCACGATACCCGAACTGCCTTGCAGCCAATTTTCCTGAGTGCTCCAAAACCCAATTTAATCTACTAACTAGAATCCGCTCGTACAAGTTCCTAATACACGATAGAAGTGCAATTGGACGGTACCCTATCAACGAAGAGCGGGTTTTTCCACGTTTACCCACTAGCGTTAGAATCGCAAACTGCCAGGATGGTGGTACACTGTGCCCCTCAAAAACATTCTGGAACTGAGATAAAAGCTCTCTCTTGGCTTCCTCACGTAAAGCCTTTAATTCTCTGTAGGACACCTTGTCTATGCCCATTGCACTATGAGAGTTGCAACACACCAATGTAGCATTTAGCTCATCCATCGTTAGTGGTAACTCAGTCCCTCCTGACCAAACTTGATTGGTCCATTCAGGCGCCTGGCCCAAAGTGAGTTCATATACTTCCGAAAACCGTTTATTAAAGGCATTGGCCATCCGCGAGCCCCGTACCACATCACCTCTTTGATCAAACACCCAAGATTTTTTGGCTCATCATCTTGTGGCCGGAAAATACGCCAAACCTGAGAAGATGAAATTCCTTTCCCAATCCGTGCACAAAGAGGTGGACCAAAGGACAACTTCTCTGTGCGCAGAATATACTTGGCACGATCCTGTGCGATCCCGAGATAAATTAACCATCGCTCAACTGACCGGTGGCGCTTCCACTGTTGAAACGCCCGACGTAGATCCCTAACCGCAATTGTGCATTTGTATGTCCACCAATTTGGCTTGTTTAACTTAAGATTAGATCGACTAGACTTTGCATCCCTATGCCACTTATCGAGCCACCCTCCAAATGAGCCGTGCTCAATCCTTGGTTGCTCTATTCTATTGATGCCGACAGACCTCAATTCCCTTTCATAAGACCTCACCGGATACAATAGGATCGGACAATCATCACTGCCTCGCAGGTCATGTGATACTGAGAAGCAAAGAGATTTTGGAGTTCATCAGATAATAAAAAATGATCTAATATAGATTCTTGTATGACTTCACCAGACTTCCGAATGAATGTTGGCGTGCCATCCTGAACTACAGTGAGGCCCATACTCGATACCCTTACGATATTGATTCCAAATGGCTCCAACACCTTCCTAAATACCGGGACAGTTGGTTTTAGAGCGCGGAAATGTGTTAAAACAACTTAAAACGGTTCATTTGTAGCGCCACAATCCGTACATCTATACGATGTTTGCGTTCGCTCGCCGGGCCGGCAGGGCACCTTATATTTTTTCTCATAAACAGTTCCGATAGGTGGGTTGTTATTGTCAGTTTCGTGCAAGAATTTCATACAGAAATACATAAACTGCTTATGCAAAAAATCGCAACATTATTATTTTCATAGACGAAAGACAAATCGCTCTATTGGGTGGTTCCGGTAGGCGGGTTGTTATTGTCAGTTTCGTGTGGTTTTGTGTGGTTTTGTTGTTATTGTCATTCAGGTTAGGTTAGGTAAGTTTGGGGTTTTGCATTTCATACTGAGGTAGTTAACTGGTTGGGGTTTGGCATTTCATACTGGGGCCGTTAATTGGTTAGGTTATGTTAATGATGATTTAAAGAGTTTCCGCAATTTAGGATCAATTTGTAGTGCCTTCCGTGAAAATTAAAGGTAGTTTTTTTCTCTTTTTCGAATTTCGGGCCATGTGCGTAAAGGGAACTTTGGAAGAAAACGGGCTCTCGTCCGATTTTTTTTAATGGCCTAAGAATTACCTGCTGAGTAATGTTTTCCGCTTCCATTTTTGAGGCAAACGCACCGTTTGGCCGTGGTGAAAGTCCAAAGTTAGCACCGCGCCGTGCCAGAAAGCATGAAACTGGGCAAAAGTCCGGCATTGGGTGGTTCCGGCATGTGAAACCCTTACCAGTTCATTACCTCAAGTGAAATGCCGAAGCCGGTTCCTAACGTAACCGACAATAACAGCAAAACCACACGAAACTGACAATAACAACCCACCTATCTGAACTATTTACGGGAAAAAAATATCAGCTGAGCACATGGGGAGAAAACGGCCTCTCGTCCGTCAGCGCAAATAGTGCGGCTTTCAATAATTTCTGACGGCCAAACGAAGCCTTTGCCCTAAAAATTTTGTGCGAAAATGTTGTTCAGTTAATCATTTTACGTCATTCTAGCCCAACGAGAGATCAATCGGTGAGGAGCCCTTATTCTTCCCATAAGCCGCGTAAAGTAAACTTGTTTCCTCTATTGTTTATTTTACTATCGAAAGTGATCGTGGAAGGAATTTATAATTCTGCCTTTATTCCGTTAGCTACGTAGAAATGCGCTATCCCGTTGTCTCACACGTTTGTCCAATTGATTATACCAGGAGCCAATGAAACGATCCCCTCCGTGGCTTCAACAAACTGTTAAACTAAATAATCGATTATACAGTAATTACCTGATTAACAGGAGTCACATAACTACACGAATTGCCAGTACGCATAAAATCCTAGGGCAGCCTTCCCGGCGAACCGTAAAGCAGCCGCCGTTTTTTTTTTCAGTGATTTGCTAATACCCCCAACAACAGATAGAATTCCGTTTTCCGTGCATGTTGTCAAAATCTGAAATAAGCTGAGCCAGTTCCGGTAAAAAAAAACAGAAACATAATTGGCAAACATTTTTAGTCAAGGACCTACAACCCTTCATATGCAAACGATTTAGCTATAAACTGTTCAATAACAACGCCTACAATTTGCTGGCACGTCTTCTAATAGAAATCATGAAAAATCGACTAATATTTCAGTCACTTCGGCCCATACGACAAAGTTGATAGGCATGACCCGTTCAATTAAACGACTGGAGTGGGACGAAACGTCATTTAACAATAGCTCACGACGCAAGCCCCTTTTTCTCCCCGACTGTATTTCAATAACTGAGCAAAAAACGGCTTCGCTGTTTAGAAAAAAAAAAAAAACATTAGAGCTCGTATCCCCATACTCACACCCCTGAAGGCACACGAATAAAAACGGATTAGAGTTCACTCGAACGCAACGAACTATAATTTGAACTATAATTTGTGTACGCATTTTTATCGTTCAATTTTGTAGCGTTTTGCTGTTTATGGCGTCTATTTTGTGTGTGTTTGTGGGTTTACGTTTTGCGAATTGGAGTGCAAATTATAGTTCGTTGCATTCGAGTGAACTCTAATTCGAGTGAACTCTAATCCGTTTTTATTCGTATACCTTCAGGGGTGTGAGTATAAGGATACGAGCTCTAATGTTTTTTTTTCTAAACTGCGAAGCCGTTTTTTGTTCAGTTAATTTGTTGGCTTTTTTCTCTTCCATTTTATGTGTCCACTGTCCACCGATTTTTGTTTTCGAAAAAACGGAACACTAGAAATGGATACTTATGTTTAGGTTCCGCCGAAGGTTTGTCCCATGATTATTATTTGATGGCAACGCATGAGTGTATTTCTGGATTTAGCATGCGTCATCTCGATTAGTAGTTGATTCTGGATTATTTCAGTATCATGGCAACAATCGCGGAAACAATTCAACTGGCTTCCCGAAGCCCGCATTGAAAAAGTAAATAAGTCACTTAGTCATGTCGGCCGCCCAATTTTGAGGCCCTCAAAATTTAAGACTTCGCACCCTACGGTTTAAAATTTGAAGATTTAAGGAAAAATCAAGTCCATTTAATTTGGTTTTCCACAACGAGCTAGCTAACTCAAACAACGACAATGTTAGTGTCCCGGCACCCAACCATTGTTGCATCTTGTTCGAGTGAGCTATCATCCGATATTGTGCGTCTCGTCCATTGTTACCCTATTGTTACATGTTGGAGCATTGCAACATTTTGACATTGTTAGCCGCTCCGCCTCCTCCTCCTGTCCAATTACCTGAAATTCTCGTGCGCAAACGAACTCTAATAAGCACTGCCTGCCGACAGTGCTAATAACTGCTTTATGCATTACATGCATAAGCAGTTAAAAATAAGCAGAGAGGGGAGGGGTTGAGGCACACCATTCTTACCATGCTGGCTTTAAATCATTGTTTCAAACTGGCATGTGAAAGTAACTTACACTTTTGTTTTGCCATAATAGTCCTTTTTAAACACTTTATTACAAAAACAATGCTCTTTTAAGCAACCCTGCGTTATTCGGATATATATTTTGACTTTCAGGATCAAATTTGTGTCCGTTGGGAGAATATAATTAAATTCATGCGCATTAACTTTGTTCACTCAGTTGTTTCCCAACGGTATTAAACATTAAAAATATCGAATTCATTTAATATTGTATAAAACGGTCTATGCGTCTGTTTCAATTGTTCTTTTTTTTTTATTTACACTGTTTAAACTATTCAAGTATAATTCGTTTTACTAGTTCTTTAAGGTACTTTTCCCGTCTTATGATGCATTGTCGTTACACTTTTTCTTCGACGGTATCCAAGGAATGACACGACGTTAGTGGGCGAGTATGAGTGTTACTCTGAGTATTCGTCACCCGGTTTATATTTAATCTGATGAACGATTTAGAAATTCTATAAGACAAACTTTATTTATTTTTTTTTGCTCGTAATTCGAATTGCATCGTGAGTTTAGCTATAACCGAGGAACAACACACTAACAGAGCAAATTGGCAAAATGGAAGCTCGTTCGCTCATATCGGTTAATTATATCTGGATGGTTGATGATTACCAAATTTCATTAGGGACTGGTCATTATTTATCGCCAGGAAAGGGAAAGGGAGGAAATTGGAGGAGGGGGGAAGCATGAATTTTGGGTCCTCTCGACGGGGGTCATAAACTTTTCAGGAGCCGTCAAGGGGGGTAGACGAAAAACATTGACCAAAAAGTCATATTTGGACCTCAAAAATGGTACTCCCCGCCACCCCCACCCCCCCCCCCCCCCCCCCCGCCCCCGCCCCCGGCCGCGAGACTCCCCATGATGCAGTGTTCACGAGGTTTTGAATACTACAAGTATAGTTTTTTCAATAAACTTTGTAGAACAGCCTTCCCCCCTGGTTTCTTGGCTTCTTCTTTCGTTTAGATGCTGACTATGTCACAGATAGGGGCATACAAGCAAGCGGTGTTCAAGAAGCGGTGTATACCAAGAATTTATCTTACTTATCAGACTTACTTATTGTACTGTACGAATCTCGGCCCGAGATGGGTGTAAGGAACGGGGCGTCGGACGAACGTCTAACTGGAAAATCTTCTAATGGGATAATTGTCTAAAATCTGCCTAAATAAAAAATCTGGAAAAGCATCTAAACGGAATATCGTATAATGGATAATTGTATAATGGATAAACGTCTAACTGGATTAACGTCTAACTGCGGTTTCTGATGTTATATGTATAGCCGCAACGAGCGCGGCAGCGCGAGCAAGGCAGGGATATTAGACGATTTTCCATTATACGAATCTCCAGTTAGACGCTTTTCCATTATACGAATTTCCTATTAGATGACTTTCCGTTATACTGTTATACGGTATACATTCTTCCAATTATGCGATTTTCCAGTTAGATGATTATCCCTCGTCCCGTAAGGAACATTTGTGTTTTATAGAACATTTTTAACCCAACGTGTCTTTTCGTTAAAAACGGGGCACGAGCTTTCCTTACAACTAGGGGTAACTACTCGGTGCTGAAAGCTACTTAATTCGGGGAGCACTAATCTTGGCTACAGGAGATCATCTGCAGATAGTCTCAAATAGGCATATGAAAAGCGCATATTTTTTTTTGTGGGGTTCGCATTATTTTTGGACCTTTAGTGGGGAGGGGTTCAAGAATTTTGCAGGGTCGCGAAGGGGAGGTCATCGAAAATTTGGTGGTCGCATTTACGTTTCCTCCCCCCCCCCCCGGCCGCATTTTTTTTTTAACAGTTCAAATAGGCTGGTCGGATCTTGTTACGAAACTTCGTTACTTAACACGCACTATATAGTGGTGACTGTGTGTAAATTGATTTTTATTGCTGATGTGTTGTTGTAGTTAGGTGAGGGTAGGCGGCTGGGTTAGGTTTGGTTAGGTAACAATTCGAATTAAACTGTTTTTTTTTCTGTAAGCTGCTGGACTGCATAGAGAGATTTGTAGCGAGATTTGTTGAACTGCTTACGAAAAAAAATTATGCCCCCCCCCCCCCACCCGGCCATATATAATCACCGGTCCTTTAGCCCCCTTAATATAGCGAGTATCGCCTTTATGATGCTTGCTTTGAGGCAACTAACACACGCAAAGGCCAACTGGGCTTGTCTCCCGGGAACAGAGCCAGAGAGCATTTATCTTATTCAGACTTGAATCGCACAGATGATCTGCGATTCGGGCGTCAGTAAATGAAAGATATGGAGCTTCGATTGTGCGCGCCTGGAAGCCAAGACTAATTATTTTAATGACGTCACGTTGTCAGCTGAGCTGCTGTCAATCAGAGAGAAGCGAACAAGTTTCTACATCGCAGCAGCAGTGAGCTCTTGTTCGGCGTTGTTAGAATTGTTTATTTCAGCTAGTAACTATGGACGAGTTACTGAATGCCACACTCACGCTCAGATCTTTTTTGTACCTGGTGACGAGAAATGAAAGTACTTTTGAAAAGGTTGAAGATGTTCCGGACTACATTACCGAGGTGCGTTTTTATTTTTTACAAGCTACTTAATTTCAATTCTCTACCTGCAATTACTGACGAGACAGTGACTGAATAGAGTTGTCGAAAAACGTTCGCTTTTAAGTTCCTTTCGTGGGATTAGGTTAGTCACGACAGGGAAAGGGCATTTTTTAAAACAATTTTTTTTGTAGGTTGGAGCAGACTTTCGCGTCTTTAAAAATTGCTGCAGGCGTTCTCTGTTGGGCTTCCCTGCATGTCAAACAGCCACTTTTCTTCTATGAACTGAATAGACTGTTCGGTTCGTTCCTCCGACTTAAACTTGCGGGAAAGCCTACTATCTCGTCTTCTGCGAAGAAAAAAAAATTAAATCAATAGCTTAGTGTTTAAATTAATAATAATAGCAATAATAATAATAATAATAATAATTTTTTTTTTATAATTTTATTTCAGTATACAGTATAGTATGGCACAGCTATTAAGCATGTACATGCACGAAGCCAGCATGGCTTGTTAAGTGCACTGAAATACCAAATATTTACAGATAACAACAAAATATGTACATATTTTCATTAATCAGTGAATTCATACATGGTACTTTTCAATTATAGTATCATAACAAGGTTAAAAGCCAATATTTTATAATCCGTTTAATATTCCCTCTATTTATTTGCTTTCTAATTTCAAAGGGTATCTCATTAAGGATTGTTGGAATGGTAAATTCCAGGTATCTTTTCCCATACGAATTTCTCCATGTTGGTACTTGCAACCAAGCGCAAAAGTTTCGACCCTCTCTGTGTGTTTTCTTAATAGGAGTTTACAATCAATGTCAATTTGAACAATTTATTAAAGCTTAAAAGATTGTATAATAATAATATGTTTACCTAAGTACACGAATGTATTAGGATGGAAGTAACAGGAACCCAGCCACTTAAAGGCACATAACTCCCTCCGGTATATTTTAACAGTTTCACTCGATACATTGCCGGAAATAGTTTTATATAAACTGATTTACCTTTCATTTGCTGGTCTAAGGGTACGATGCAGATGTCAGTAGTGGGGCGTGAATGTTATTAGGCTCGTTTTAAACGGCTCGGTCCGAGCGGTATATAACTCCCGCCACATCGCTGGCAAGCCGCGGCCCTGGAGGAAGGATAATTAATCCTTCGCTCAAGTTTGCGACTTGGTCGTACGATGTGTCACGTTGCCGCGGCCCCGAAATGAGTATAACTAGTGTCGTAGAGCAATGCGCGCTGCGGCCGTTTGAACTATATTTTAGCGTAGGTGACGCATAGTAAAGCGGCCAGAACGGAGGGATTTATGTGCCTTTAAATTACACCGTAAGAGAGAAGTACAGCAATGGCATTGCCACATTACCGATTAATTAAATAATTATGCTAAAGGATAGATTAACTTTTTAACAAGCGCAGATTCTACTCAAGCTAAAATTGAGTCCACTGCGATTCAACAGTTTTTTCGTTGACATAACGACGAATATTTCAAATTCGTATGAAAAAAAAAGGCTACCATCCTTGGGATCAAAACACATTCTGGAATTAATCACAACGTAAATACCACACCGTAAAGTTTAACCATTTATAACCACGTGTGTTAGAAAATAAAATAAAAATTCTCATAACATGATAAAATAGTCTTGAAAACGAGGGACATATGGCCTGAGATTATGTGAAGTAATGAAAGCGACGTTAAACAAGAAAATTTATTTCCGACTTACAGTTGCACTATCACCGATTGAAAGTTTGCAGAATCTGGCAACATTTAGCGCTATCTAGCACGCACTTGCTACCATCAAGCGAAGGAATGCACAAACCATTTCTTTTAACGAAACAAACAAGCCACAGCCTTCTTAATTACTAAGTGAAAAGTTGGTATGTCCTCGTGCACCTAGGAGCAATTCGCAAAGATTAACAATATTACTGCCACTAGAAGGCGCCACGGTATATTCGTAAGGTTTTCTGTCAGTGATAAAGCCACTTTAAATGACCATGTTTCCTATTGACTGAATGTTGACTTCTCTAAAAAGACTTTCAATATCAGAGAAGGTGACCGAAGCAGTCATTGCAACGTGCTCGGTCAGCTGAAATAAGTTGCCGCCAGAAAAAATACGTTGTGCCTAACAATCTCGGTTTAAAATGGCTGACGTTGTTTAACCGAATGGCTCCTAAGTTGGCATTTACCCGTCTTTAACCATTCGCGGCGAACAAATCGGTAGTAATTAACTACATTTTCCAGCATTCTAAAAAAAATAGTATCACGACAATCTCGTAATAACGTAAAAATTAGGATGGTCTTTTAGTTCACGGTTACTCCAATTTATGGTTACTATGATTCATGATTTATCTTCTAACCCAACAGTTACGATTAGCAAATTCTCAGCATCAGATAAAATAAGATTATCATGAAGTAACAATCAAAAGTTATCGCGCTGCACCTACGCCGACTGCAGTGTTTATCAAAATAAATGCGTCCTTTCATGTCACTCACGCTGTACTTACCATGTCGTTTATGCTGCGCAAATGCTGATAAACTGGGCAAAATTTGGCTAACTAAAAGAAACTAATTGGGTATTTCTAGTGATAAATGATGCTGTGTCTAGGTCTTGGAAAACAAAACGTAACAAGGGTTGGGTAGGGTTTTTTTTCTTATTCATCCGTAAAAGAAGAACTTTTATTTTTAGTTGTTATACTCATCAGTTTATGATTTCCTTAACTTGGCCAAACACAGATTTGGATAGAAAATTTTGCTTGACAATATTCAGTTCTAAATTTAGACCTACCTATCTATCTATCTATCTATCTGTTGATCTATCGATCTATCTACAGTGCAGTACAGTATATTTTGCAGGCGCTGAACCACAGGCGACTTTCACGAAACGGGGAAAACAGTCGTTGTGACAACCAATCCAAAAGCAGCATATTTTTGCGATAGGGCACGCATGTTCATTCTTTTCACTGCACCAGTGTAAAATGCTCATTTGTGACAGGGTAACAATGAAAAAGAGCGAGCGTGGTCATTCTTTGCACGACAGCAAGGCAAAAGAGCAACCGGTCGGCACTGTTTAGAGTAATGTCGATTAGTAGTAACAATCAGTTAAGCATAGGACAACCAACGGCGTCGAATAACATATTTATTGGGGCCTTGGCCCGAGGCCATGCGCCCTCTCTATGAAAATAATATCACTGTACACAAACTACTCCACCCTGTACAAATAGTTCCACTGTGTATACCAAAGGATAACAACGGGTGTCAACTGAGTTCTGCCAATGCTGCCAGAACTCCCGAGACACGTTGGTTATCGCACATTGTTCGAATCGTGGCTGCAACAAAGAACAAATCGTGGTGACGTTCTTTAATTCAGAAGCTTCACAAGGCGACTGTCCGTGCGACAAAGATGGCATTGTTATGCAATGTTTGATTGTTTGGTGAAGGGTTCTGTGCTCGTGTTTATTGATTGTAACTCGATTCCGAATTGTCCCATCACCGTTCATTCCGCGGAAACTCAACGACGAATAGTCCCTTCAGACAACTTCTCTAAAAAATTTCTTTAGGAGTTGTTAAAGGGGCAGTTCGGAATTGAGTTTCCGCGGTATGAACGGTGATGAAATGCTTCGGAATCGAATAACAATCCAGAAAAAATTAGGGAACCTGTGTTGGCTAAGTAATAATTCATTCAATTCATTTGACGAGGGCATTGACTGAGAGGCAAGCGCCCTACAACAAGATTATAAAACAAGTAAACAATGCAAACAACCAAAACAACCAGAATAACCAGAACACAACCCGCCTATTATTAAAAAGTAACATTAATAAATATAAAATTTGCTTGTGTCATATTACATGACGGAAACTCTGGGCAATCAAACTCTGGGCCCCCAATAGAAACAAACGCTAGTGCGACAACAAACAGGACAGAGTGGCAACATCGCGTCCAATAGACGCCACAAGCAAACAACAGCAACAACAGCAACAACAACAAGGAGCGGTCCAGTTAGTTCTTTCTTAAAGCAAGATGGCAGCAACACAAATTACCATAAAAAAGCAAAATCAACCACTACAAAATGGAAGCTATTAACCACTTAGGGATGATTGGGTTCTCTTTGCGGGGTTTACCAAGGTGGCAACAGCTAAAATTCCCACACAAAAGCAAAATAAACCAGTCAGTACCACAACTCGTCTTTTCCAACGAAGGGTGCAAGGGCCAAATCTTGGGCCCTCCTCAACAAGTAAGCAATTTGGGCAAAGTGGCTGCAATTCAGTCCAAACTATAGACAATTTTGTCTCATTTTGCCCCCTGACTCATGAATTTGGGCCTCCTGCCTCCTGGGCACGGGGGCCTTATGCACCCATTGCATACGCCTAATTGCAACACTGAAACCAGTACAAAATGGAAGCTATATTAACCATTTAGTGGCGGTTGGCTTTTCTTT
>JAHWFP010234347.1:5388-29315 GCA_023313725.1 Lithobius niger | reverse complement strand
CCCCCCCCCCCCCCCCCCCCCCCCCCCCATAAAATGGCCAATTTCTTAACATCGTAATACTTGAACGGCCCCATGGTAGCCTCCCACGCTACCCTGACCGGTAGTCATGGGAACCGACTTTGCCAAGGTCCCCTTTCCAGGGGTTCAACAAGATCTGTAAACCTCAAGGAACCAGGCTGAAATCCATGCGTTTTGGATTTCACGCCTGTAGGTAGAGGAGGGGGTAGGAAGTTTATAATTAGTAATTAATGGTTTTAATAACTAGTCTTTGTCTTTTGAGATTAAGGTATGCCTATTGGACTAATTTAAACTTTACTTTGAAATTTAATGAAAAAAAGTTGTTCTTGCGGGGGGGGAGTGGGCGGGGAAGAGACAGATTTAAACAAAAGATAGCTTTGAACGAATATTCGAATATTTTTGTTGCGAATATTCGAGTTCATTTGTCTTCTAATCGTCCGACGCTTAGCATTAACCTCTTAGTTTGGACATGAGGACGCCGACGACCGGGTTGTTCATGCTCGCTGTGGTCGGGATGTGCCCCATGATGCGACTCAGTATTCGTGTTATTATTCTCGTAGATTAATAGTGTATCTTGTGTTCTCGCAACACCATTCAGTAATGATGACTGTTTGCTCTCTGTACAACGAACGAAAGAGTGCACCGAAAAATAACTTTTTATAGGCCGTATCCGTATGAACTACAGGTGAATTAATTTCAGTGAACTACAGGTGAATTAATTTCAGTGAACTATAGGTGAATTAATGTTAAAATTCATTATGCAGAATTAAAAAAAATCTAATCCCATAACGTGAAACCACTCATTGGCTTTTTTAACACTTGTTTTTTTTTAAGTTTTTTTTATTCGTGGATACCACTGATCGCACTGTATTTATGATGTTTAAGATCAACACATGTATTTATGTTTTGATTAAATTACAACAAACAAGGGACTGTAGAAATGCTACAAAATTTAATTCGAACAGTATAAAACTAATACTGTGGTTCAGGGTTTTCTCCCTCTTCTGATGAATGCATAAAATCTTGACGATTGGTCCTTTATCAGGTGGTTTTTAGCATTTATATGATATGTACAAAGGTTCTTTATACTGAGGTTCTTTATAGAGAAGGATTTTTATTAACTGAAAAGTCTCCTTTAGGGAGAAATTGACGTCACACTGAAGTCACTTCCTTCTCTTCATCATTTCCGTCCTAGATAATGTAGATTAGACAGACAAATTTTTAGTTAAAAGTAAGACGTTAAATCACGCAACTCTTTAACTAATTTAATGCTTCACGAACTAATCCAGGGTCACTTAGTCCTTCTCTTGGCATTCTAACGTTATAATAATTAAAGAGATTGGGAGGGGGAGGCTGGTGCGTCTGTTTAAACATTAAGCATATGATTACGGATTACCTAAATCTAAAACGCATTTTTTTTTTGTTATTCGGGATGGAGACCGAATTGTTTTGTATTTTTGTAAAATGTTGCAAAAGGAGGAGGGGCAGGGAACAATTAGTATTTAATTCAACTACCCATCCAAGTTCAACTACGTCAATGGGGAGGAAGTGAAACGGAGAGACGGGTGGAGGAAGGGAAGGGAGAGGTGAAGGAGAGGATGAGAGCAAAGGGAAGAGGGGAGGGAGACGATTGGAGGAAAAGGGAGTATGACAGGAAGAAAAATTGCCCGTCACAGTTCACAGGTAAAATTACCCTTCAAACCAAATAGCTGATGAACACCGCGAAACAAGACCCCGGGTGCAGCTGGGAACAACTGCTAGTCCACACATAGAGCATAGGGCTCGAGATGTTAGCTAGATTAACATTTCCTTCCATACGCCCAGAAAGGATTTTCCCAATATTAATAATTAATACAAAAAAATAACACTTTGCTGTTTAATACAATTCAAGTTACATTTTCAGGATAATGGTCATGGCCTTTGAAGTGGTGGCTTACGTGTGGTTCTACGAAAGGTTTAACATCATACAGCTGAATTGGGATTCAGCCTTGACTTGGTGGGTTTGCCTCGTTGGAGTCGATTGTGGCTATTATTGGCTTCATCGCTTTTCACATGGTAAGTTTTTCAACATGAAAATATTAGTTTTCAGGGGCACACCCATGATTTGGAATAGGGTGAAACATATTCGACTGTGCAAATTTCAGTGTCAGTCCCACTGACTTTTTCTTTCATTGCCTTGCAGTAATTAAAGCATGGCGAATATCGAGATTGAAAAACAAGTTTATTTTTTGTAATCAGGAAGTTGGGGTGATGGCTCATCCTAATGCTGAATGCCCTCCTATTTTAACATTTTCTTACAGTGCAGAACAATGGAAAAAAACACAGAAATTCACAGAACATCAACAAATACACTTGATTTAGCATTGGTGATTTGCTGCTGTGAGGAAACAAAATTGATTTGGCAGTGCTGTACGTGTCACTATACTAACTGACATGTGTAACTCATGTCACGTCAATGTTGCACGACAAGCAGATTAACTGAGAGTCCGTAACGTTGTCGCTCATTACTGTGGAACACTGCATTAAATTAACTTCCAATAGAGTGGCAATTCTCCATATTACGCTTACTTCCACACTCCAGATAGTTCCGTATCTAGAGTCTTCTTCAGGCTCTTCGAAGGTAAGTTTATCTTCTGTTTACATTCTTCGTGTTCACAACGAAGAATGTAAACAGAAGATAAACTTACCTTCGAAGAGCCTTAAGAAGCCTGCAGGCTGCAGTCGAAATTTTGCTGGATAAGGAACTATCTGGAGTGTGGAAGTAAGCGTAATATGGAGAATTTCCACTCTACTGGAAGTAAATTAACTGAGAGGAATCCACGAAGCCTGGAAAGCCAACCCACAAGCATCTCGCCACCAAGCTGAATAAAGGGCCAGACTTGCTAACCCAGAGTCCAAAGGTAGAGAAAGGGACCTACTGAAAAGGCCAAATTTCGCTCACATTGGCATGAATCACGACACAGAATTTTAATTTTTAGCGCAATTAATCATTTTGTGTTTCGTTCACCTACTAAACAAGCCATATTTACAGTATGAGAATAATGAAAAAAATATTTTGAAATGTAGAGGCGTATACCATTTCTCTGAACAGGGATCGCGTAATGAAAATTTTCCTGCTATGATAAACTGAAAAGCCTTGTTTAATCAATAACCGGTAAACGGTGTGTGAGGTCTGGGGTTTCTCATGACGTCACTTTCTTAATGGCATCTAACTGATTGTAACAACAGTGGGTTTCGTACTTTTTTCTAAGTTTTTAGTGTTTTACCAAATTTGTAAGTATGGTTTTACGGTTTTTAGCTTTGTACTGTTATTTCACTTTTCTCATTTTGTGCGTGTCTTTTTTTAGTCGATGAACAAAAAGCAAAATGATTAATTGTGCCGAAAATTAAAATCCTTTGCCGTATATCATGCTTATGTTAGTGAAATTCTTCCTTCTCAGTGGGCTCCTTTCTCTACAATGAAATTGTGACTACTCGCTTTTTTTCCTGTTTTGTTACAATCCCATCAAAACTTAGTAAAAACAAGACCACGAAAAAATGTGATTTCAAACCAAAACCCCCTCAAGGATAAAGTGGCTTCACCAAGTTTTCACCACAGAAAGTAGTGATATCAAGAGCCCTAATGGGCCACCTCCAAGTTTCTCGCCCCTACCCAACTCAACCATCCCAAGCTTAACTGACACCTTGGTGGTGGTCGCGTAAGCCTTGAGTGATCTCAGTCAGGATCACAATCTCTGTTGCTTCTGGCGGATCTTGGTACGAAAACATTATCCCATCAAATCTTAGTAAAACATAATCCCATCAAAACTTAGTAAAAACACGACCACGAAAAAATGTGATTTCAAACCAAAACCCCTCAAGGATAAAGTGGCGTCACCAAGTTTTCACCACAGAAAGTAGTGATATCAAGAGCCCTAATAGCCACCTCCAAGTTTCTCGTCCCTACCCAACTCAACCATCCCAAGCTTAACTGACACCTTGGTGGTGGTCGCGTAAGCCTTGAGTGATCTCAGTCAGGATCACAATCTCTGTTGCTTCTGGCGGATCTTGGTACGAAAACATTATCCAACGTGTTACTTCCGGAGTTTAATGACTAGGACAGTGCATCAGTGTTGTGCCTATATAAGAATGATGCCCAGAAAGATCTGGCAGATGGTTGGCATCTTCGCGTAGTAACAATGTAGGTCTCACGAGCTGATGCAGAACACAAGGAAGTCATTCACTTAGTCTCGCCATGAATTAAATCGAACTCCTTTAAAAGGACACATGATTTGATGGTAAAGCTTTGCTACCATACCAAGAATAATTGTACAACTTATCTCACAAGGCCAGTATTAATGTTGATTTCCTTCTTCGTTATTCGTCCACAATTTAGGTTTAACGATCTTGCGCTACTGTGATTATTTATTTAAGTTGCATGTGAATTTCATTCAAACTAACTACTGGACAAGCTTTAAGTTTTGCGCCAAATTACCAACAACGCTTTGAATCTCCACAATTTCTGACGGGTTACAGCTAGTGGAAAATAAGTTTATGATTTACTCCTCTATAGCGAATAATATAACAAAAGGCAAAACACTCCATTCCCTGCATTTCTGCCTGTTGCTCGCCATCGTGTAAAGCGTACACCAATAATTCTGTAAACTACTTTTTTAAGTTTAGGAAGGTAAAGGAAGTACCAAACCAACAAAACGATAGTTGAAGAAGAAGAACAAAGAAGATATTTACTACTATCCATGACAATCCCAACCCAAATTCGTATCTCTAATTAGAGACATCAGAAGTTGATACTGGAAAAGGGAAGACGTTAAAGTCCATGCAACAGGCTACCAGCTTTCAGTTACTGTGGGATTTATGAGATCTATTCCAGACGTTATCTTTGTCCCCTGCGATGATCGAAGGCTTCCCAGCTTGTTCCCTTTCCCGAATAAATTGAGACCGTTCATTTACAATATTTCCATGAAGGGGTCGAAAACCATACGTTAATGGACCTTGTGGTCACGACTCTACTGACCTCCCAGCCAGGGGCACCACTGGAATGCAAGACAGAACCCGTTCTGTGGTAAATCGCACAAAATTTACAAATACATGAACTTCAGATTTCTGTCGAAGAACACCTTGCATCTTTACAAACTCCTCCCGAATGCACTCGGTACTTTTTTTTAAAACCACAGTTTAATATAGTACTTTTTTGCTGAATGATATTATTTGCAATATGCCTAATTTCCTACAATCGTTACTTGCTTTGCAGAAATTAATATTATGTGGGCAGCTCACCAAGTTCACCACAGCTCAGAAGATTACAACTTGTCAACAGCTCTGAGACAGTCCATGTTCCAACAATATTTTGCTGCTGTAAGTACTGTAGTTAAGTTAGTCACTATGTTGTGGAGTTAAGTTTCAGATTTAAACCGATGGTAGATACATAATCACGCTGTGGGGAATGCAGTTTCTCCAACATGGTCCTCTTTCCTTACCTTTCCGTCCCTATTAAATCTCTAAGTAGCTGCCCCACCATATTACTCCCTCTTACCATCCCACCCTTAAAGGCACATAAATCCCTCCGTTCTGGCCGCTTTACTCTGCGTCACCTACGCTAAAATATAGTTTAAACGACCGCAGCGCGCATTGCTCTACGACACTGGTCATACTCATTTCGGGGCCGCTGCGACGTGACACATCGTACGACCAAGTTGCAAACTTGAGCGAAGGATTAATTATCCTTCCTCCAGGGCCGCGGCTTGCCAGCGATGTGGCGGAAGTTATATACCGCTCAGACCGAGCCGTTTAAAACAAGCCTAATAACATTCACGCGCCACTACTGACATCTGCATCGTACCCTTAGACCAGCAAATGAAAGGTAAATCAGTTTATATAAAACTATTTCCGGTAATATATCGAGTGAAACTGTTAAAATATACCGGAGGGAGTTCTGTGCCTTTAATTTATTAATTTCATAGCTCGATTATACTGTCTGGTGTCTTGGGAGAGGGAGGCTAAAGACGAACTAGAAAGGAAGGGGAAACGAAAAACAAATGAATTTTGCCATAAGGCATTCACCATGGGCCTTTAATGCAATATTTTTTTATTCCTGGCTAACCCTTAATTTGATTTCGTATCCTATTGGATGCATACTGCAAACATGGAAGAGCCTAAATCCCAAAGCGTATTGCCACTTTATGAAGTGTCCCTGGGGACCCTGAGCAGAGAGGGCAAGAACAGATAAGTGGTTAACGTCCCCTTCACTTAACCAACAGAATGACGGTTCGAATCGAGTGACTGAGCTAGAACTTGGAAAAGGCCTTTAAAAGTCATTGTGCCAAATTAAGGGTTAAGGGGCTGGAAAGAATTAAGTTGGGGGAATGGGGGAAATAATGTAGGGAATCGGAAACATTGCTCATGAGGACACAGGTTTTTTCACATTCCTCTTCTTCTTCATGACCGGCATCCGTGGGGCTTAAAATGGCAAAAGTGGGTATTTAAATCCTCCGTTAATACAGAAGTACTTCCTTTTTAGAAAAAAAATTTTAGGGCAACAATTAAAGGTTTTATGCTGACTTTCACAGTAAAACCAAACAGGATATGTCAGCAAATTTTACAGACACGATGTTATTTTATCAAAGGCATTGCAAAATTACAAAAAAAACTGGATATCGGGCATCAATGGAGGACTATTTTAAATAAAAACAGTACTAAAGTAGGAAAAAGATAGTCGGAGTGGTGTCAAAGTATTAAGGGGTTCTACACCTTATTACTTTGAATTAAAACAAAAAACCCTATTGTGATATTTATTAATTTTATTTTTTGTTTTTGTTTGCAGTTGTTTTATTTGCCTTTGGCCTTATTCATCCCACCATCCATTTTCCTCGTACACCTACAATTTACAACATTGTACCAATTTCTGATACACACTTGTGCTGTTGGAAAATTAGGACCCTTCGAATACATCTTGAATACACCCAGCAATCACCGTGTACATCATGGTAATGTTACGTTTTAAGGATTTAGTAAGATGAATCCTTTAATGTTAGAACGATACTGTGAGCCCTAAATGACACTGCATATCTTACATATCTGGCATCTATGATAGACTGAGGAACATTACTAGGAAAATTTCAGATAGAAGATTTCTTAATAAAAAACTTCGAGAAATGCAAAAATTCAAGCGAGGAAATTGAATTATTTACAGGTGATTGTGTTAGGGCTTTTGTATTAAGCTATACGCTGAAGATATTTTATTACCTCGCAGCATTACACTCAGCAACACACTATAATCTGGAAAATTGTGTAATAGGCATCCCACTAACTAACTATTCTATTTTTTTTCTTATAGTTTTTCTACTGTTTGATTTTACGTATTATTGACATCTTGCTTTTTATACTGAACTTGCATGCCTTTCTTTTAGCATTTTACTTCTACAAGCAGTTAATAAATGTCTACACATCTGTCGATGTGATATTGTACGTGTTGTAACTATTGTTTCATATTCAATCCCTTGTCACAAGGTCGTCTGAGAGATATGCCCAGATCCACGCTAGCTGATCCAACATCGCCAGAATCTTACTTTACTCCCAAATACCTCTAAAACTTTCCTGCACGTCCATGAAACGGCATTGAATCAGAAGGCGAAACACGTAATTTTTATCCCAGTCGACCTTGGCTTTAAGAAATTTGCTGTGCAGCTTGGACTAATTGCAGCACTAGTTATCTTTTTTCTCACCTATCTAGTGGATTAAAACCATTCAACGTATTTTTAACGTGGGTTTTTCCAGAATACACTTACGAACAGTCGTTCCACATGGAGTCGCGACCCAAAACGAGAATGGAACATGCAGTAATATTATCATGAACACTCCCTCAAGTGCTTCGGGTTCTCCTTTATAACACTTCTGCTTGTATTGTTCTCATTTACATTTTTTCCTATTCCTACAACAGTAATTACACAGTAGTCGGAATTGTAACTTGTACGTGTGCTTTGAATTTGTGCCTTTCCATTTTAATAATCCCATTCTTTGCCACACCCTCCCATCTTACTTTTAATCGTCATGTATATACTGATATCCCCTTTTTTTAGGCTGGCAGTCAGTGACCCCCTGGGTCCTTGCCAGTCCTGTTGCTCCAGCAACAAATTATTATTATTATAACAGACGAAACCATTTTCAAAAGCTCTTTGTACTACACAATTATCTAAAAAGTAAATTAAATTGTGGTAAAAAAATTAAGTTCTTCCTTCCATCAATAGATGAGGAGAAAGGAGGAATACAGCAAGTAACAGCTAGTGGAAACACGGAAAGATCGTTCACAGAAGAAATACACTGACTGACGAACTATTTTAGGTGTAAAATGTCTATTACGTGTTTAACTGCATTTTAGTAAGCATATCGCACCTACAACTTTCAAGGATATTTAAAGGTACCCCCAACAACAATAATTCCAATTTTTAAGGCTTTTTAAACCTTGAATTTTGTAGTTTAAGGCTAATGCTTTTTAAGGCTGTATATGAAATCTGTTTACAGATATTTTATATGACTTAACTGCACAAACTGTTACTGGAATTCCAGTGACTGCAATTCCCAATTCTCCTTGGCAAGGACAAACACTAAATATGAGAGGAATTGACTGGAGTGAGGAATGGTTCTGTAATTCAACTGTACGTCATGAGCTAAGAATAAAAATAAAACACAAACCTCTATATATTAACAGATGAGAATAAGTCAACAAAGAACATTGTCCACGCTAAAACACAGAATGTAAAGCAGTTAAGTAAACTATCAAAACAACACTGGGAAACAAAACCTGGGCGATACGACCCGGGCTGCATGAAGTACACGTGATAACTCTGCCCAATGGGCAACAAACAGCTTTTACTTCAAGAAGGAAAATGTACCCCTAGCAAAGCCGGGTGCTAGCACTAGTATCCTCCAGAAATGTAGGCACAGATGGTTAGTTTTCTTTATTACCTGTGGTGTTCCTTAAAAAAATGCCGACCAAGCAATATTGCTGGAGAAAAAAATTAAGCACACTAAAAAGAAGAGTTAGAGCAAAATAGAGACTAGTGGCATAACAAGGTCGTTTTGGATCAATTCAGTGTGACGAGTCGTAGCAATGCATTTCTTGGACAACTGTTGATACTTTATCTTTGATTTGTAGGCAGAAACCGATACTGCATTGATAAAAATTATGCTGGCGTCTTCATGATCTGGGATCAACTATTTGGTACATACCAAGCAGAGGAAGACGAAGTGGTGTTTGGTCTTGTCCATCCCATCAACACGTTTGATCCAATTTATATCCAGGTTGGTTTTCTTACAAAAAGAGTGTACCCTCGTCTTTAAGTCTAAGATGTTAAGAACAGCTTTTAAAGAGTCTTTAACAGCTGAAATATGATGGTAGAAGGCCCAAGGGCTAGAATATGGGAGAGGGGGTTGTCATCATGCAAACTAAATTACGTCACGTTTTCAAACCCAAAAGTATCAAAACAGTGGCGATTTGAGATGGTAGGGTGAGAAGGAATAAGCAGGCATGGAAGATTGGGGTTGGGGTGGCTAGCAAAAATAATACTAGTGATCTTTACCAGGGTGGTTTTATTGTATATAACGATACTGTATCGTTCTTGCCATAATCAATTCAACCTTTTGTCAGTTATGACTTCTGTAAGCATGTTCATTGATTTTTTTTTTTAATTATTTAATTCACCATCTTCTGAAATTACTTACAGTTTTGCCATTTTAAGTGGATCTGGACAATATTTTGGAAAGCTGACGGACTAACCAATAAGTTATCTGTGTTGCTGAAAGGTCCAGGATGGGAACCAGGAAAACCACGTCTTGGACTCCTAGAAGACATTCCTGATGTAAGTTTCACGTATTAGTTTGATTCTTAAAAGTTTTGAATCCTCAAAACGTTTTGTAAGGTTCAAAAGATGTGAAAGAGCCATTGTTGATTAAACCTAAGCTACACGATTTCTTACCATATAATGCGTTTCTCCGTAGCCCCGATTAATACCATTGATATATCCATTTTGCTAATATGAAAGTGCATGTCTAATTGAGAAAACTAGTAACCGTTGTACGAATATACTTTGGTGTATTAACCACAAAGAAAACAGAATCGATTCACGAATACACAACACCACAACATAAACAAGTCACTCATCTACCAGTCTACTTGAATTTTTAGTGGAATAGGAAACGTCCGCCTTCATCAAAACGTCAGTACGGATTATAAATTACAAAACCATTTTGTTAGGGTAAGTTAGAATTTGAAAATACAGCTCCAGCTTGGGCTCCACTGATATTTATGGCACGTTCAAATTCTGCTCTCCATTGCTGATTCAGTCTGCTTGCCTCATGAGGCGATCAATCTTGGCGTACGTTGAGTTAGCAATGTTCATGAGGTTAATTCTTAGTTTTGGAAATGTTTTATGGCAATGGATTCTAGCTCTCATAGGTAGGAATCACTTTGGGTGGTTCTCAGGTCAAACACCCACAGTGATTCCTATCTACGAGGGCTTGAGTTATGTGTTGAAGGCTGGAGTTATGATTTTTCTGTTGGCCATGAAGGTGAGCAATATAAACACCGTTATGCAAAGTGGACAGGAACAATAGCACGTGTCGCAATTAACAATGTCTTATATGAAGTAGTTTACCATGGAGTGGGATTGGACAGTTCTGGCAGCTGTGGGAAAAACAAAAGCATAAAATTACTTATACTAATTGTAGCAGAAATCATTGCTGGGGTTTGTTAAGTATAAGCAGTTTTAGTAATTCAAGCAGACTTTGACGTAAATATTGTCTTATTGTCAGAAATGAAGGGATTAAAAGCTACATTCTTGCAGAGTAACAATGAATTTAATGAAGAATACATTACGAACCGTGTCTACAAAATAAAATGCTCTCATAGGCATCAATGCTCGATTTCTTTAGATCAGCGAAGATAATCATGCCAACACCAAATGTTCTTGAACATTTTTTGTCCAAGATTAGTAGGGTAATTCTTCATAGGACTGTAACAAGATGACAAACGTACGGGAAATTTTGACAACATACTACAGAATAATACTGACTTTAAAACAGGGATGATGCCATTTTTTTTTTGTTCACTTTAAGGGGAGAGGAATAATACTACTGAAGGGATGAGGGCAATTAATTCTCTTGTCGTCTGCAATAATAAAAAAAAAGTGTGTCAATGTGTTATTTGCTACACCACGTCACCAACAGACATGACAAAGTTTGTAGCTAGCCTATACGGACCTTTCTAAACACAGTAATCAAATCAGATTTACCAGAAGCTATTAGAAGACAGAAAGAGTCGTGGGGGTTATTTTAAACTGATGTGCCTTTGATTTAAAATCAAGCTTTAAAACACTTGCTGTACTATGGCTTAATTTTTTGTACTATTTTGCAGGTCTCAGCACCAATGCCTCGTTACGATCCTCCTCAGTCTTTGTGCAGCAATTTGTACGTGATGTTTCACTTCGCTTTGCTAGTTCTTGCTTATCAAGAGTTTGCACTCGGACATGCGGTAGGCAACTTAGTAACAATTCAGAATATTAGAATGTAGCCGACGAATTAACTAATATTTCTTTAAATTTCTTTGACAGGCACTCAGCCAGCTCTCCATGATGCTCTTCGTTATCTTCATTATATATTCCTTAATCTGCTTGGGTGCAATTTTAGATTTAAGGTTAGTGCATTATGTAAATGAAATTTCTTTTAATCTTTAAAACAACAAATTGCCACTCACTTTTCCTATACAGAAACAGAAAAACTTATTTTACGACTAAAAATGTTTAGTATTGATACTTACCTTGCGTAAATTTTTATCTTCGGAATATAATTTTAACCTCATTACCACAACATTTTTTTTCTCCAGAATATATTCTGAACTAATAAAAAAATAACCTAAATGAGATTACACTGATTGGATCACTCCGAATTAGTACATCATCAATAAATTCAGTGGTTGTATTTGACGAGGAATGTTGTATAGGAGGTTGTTCACAGGTACCACGTATTCTAGTTTCAGTTTACTGGTATATAACAATTGGCCTCCCAATCTACCCCTTTTTCCACTCGCCTGGCGATGCCATCGGGGACCTTTGAGTCCCTGGCAGGTCTAACCTTGGTGGCAAGGCAGGCGAGCCCCGAAAACCTTTCCTTCCCATCAAAACTTTTCCTGGCCATGCTTCTCAATGTATTTTTTTTTATCTTCATGTTTCATTGTTCCCATTTATTTTGGAAATTTGATTGTCATTTCTTTGGCTGGCAGTCAGTGATCCGATGTGATCCTTACCAGACCAGTTGCTCTAGCAACAAACTATTTATTATTTATATTATTATTGTTATTATTATTCCTGGGACAATTCGTGTCCCAAAACATGGATTTCTCATTCCAGCAAATTTAGCAAACTAAAAAATTAATACCTCTGTTCCTATTCAATATTCTTCGACGAAACTTAGCCAGACGGTAGATAAGTATGGAAGGAACATTTATACAACAAAATTATGTAATTCTGTGCAATAATAACACTAAGGAGCTACATCTACGAATCTGTTAGGATAGGTCTAACCCATAACCGCCTAGATATGAACGTACGCCTTCAACGTATAACAGCGAAAAACTAAGTCCCAGCGCGAGCTTTGTGAGGGGTACCCGGGGACCCCGAGTAAAGCGGGCAGTCACAGCCCAGTGGTCAGCGTCGTCAGCTCCAAACCAAGAGAATGCCGGTTCGAATCCGAGAACCGACCCAAGTACCATAAAAAAAAGGGTCTGAAAGTTCTTTCAGGCGGTTATGGGTTAAAGAAAGTTCTTTAAAGATATTCCAAGGCCAAAAACACCTGCTAAATCTGTATATTTACACATTCCGTCCAAATAGGCTAGAATTATATCTACACATTGGATTTACAAAATTGGCTTACTAAGTCATTAAGCAAGTCCAATGTTAGTGGGGTGTGTGTTTGCTGCTTTGCTTTGAGTTGAAATTTTGTTTTTTTTGTTTAGTTAGTTGGCAGCGTATTCGCAGCAGAAAGCATCATCGGTTGTCATCAGTTACCTTAAATGTATGAAATTCGTTATGAAGATGATCAAAAATTTTAAAGCATCAAAACACAAAAAATTTGTGTTCTTAAAATTCTTTAAAGATATTTCAAGAACGAAGAAAACCCACCACAACCTTTCTGTCCGAATAGGTTAGAACTAAGCTAACCACCGGATAGTAAGGGACTAATGATTACAAGCCTCTTACTAACAAGATTTTACACCTAGACCCTGACTGTCAAAGCTTGTCCGTGATCCTTCTATGTTTTGACTTGTAGACCTTTACTCTTAAAATTTAACGTCCCTTTTTTGTTTATTAATAATGAATGCTTTAATAAGGGAAAAAAAATTCAGATTCTATGTAGTTTCCATTGGTGTCCACTTAATAATAACAGCTAGTTTGACTTTGTCATATAATTTCTAAAAATTAAAAAAACAAGGAGCTAATCTCTTTGGCAATACGTAATCTGCTTAAAACAAAACTTGTCCGATACCAAAAAAAAAATGATGCTATAAGCTCTTTTAATATTGAACTATTATTCGTTGGGTCAAACTTGGCATTTATATCATAACTTGAAGCGGCAAAAACTGTGTGGTACTCTCGTAATGAGTTTTGCTTTGAACCGACAAGTTACAGATTAATTAATAAGTGTGGTTAAGTAAGAGAGGAGGATGAGCGGGGAAAGTTTGACTTCACGGATAACACTAATGATAGTTTTGAAAATAGTTATGAAATTCCATTTTTGTGCTTACTTTTTTTTTTGATTCCAGGCCTTACGCTCCATTGCTGGAAGGAGTGAGATGCCTAGTGTGTGTAGTCTTACCTGGCCCATTCCTGCAGCCACTTCTTACTGCTCGAGGAGTTCCACCACCTTTTATGATAGCAATACAGTTCGTGTTTTTCGTTTCTAGTCTGCGTTGGATTCAACGAGCCATCGATATTGCCACGGTTTGGCGTAAGTCTGCTAAAAAAGACTAATGCAGACGATCAATAATAATGTAAAGTACAAAAAAAAAAAACATCTTCTTTACTAGATTTCTACAAATATCCTGTGGATTTTTATATGCGTGTTTAAAGTATACCATGAAGTGCCATAATGTGTTGGTAGGTTCTGCCTGTTTTTGAGGTATCCATCTTTAGTGTGCATGTTGAACAACAGAAGAACATGCAATCAAAGATTTAAGATCAAATTGATGTAAAATGTAGTTAAGTTATTAATTATTTATTTTTAAACATACGATAAGCTAGTTTTGGGCGTGCATCGATCCCTTCTCACTTCTTAATACAGAAGTTGTTCCCGAACAAGTCATCATTAATCCAAAATTCATCGAAGATTTTTTTTTAGTGCATGCTATTGGAAGCATAGCCTACTTTTGGGCAATAGTATGCTATCATATACACAGGGTAGGTTGGAAGTGACAACCACAAGCCCTACATTTACTTAAGTACTGCTCTCAGCGTGGCCCATTCCACACTTATCATCGCTGAAAGTGTAATACAAAAACGAAAATCTTACTTCTTTTTAAGGATCAAGATTGTGATGTAAATATGGATGATTTTATACTGAAATATTCGTGTATATATTTGTTTGAATAAATATAATTTATACAAAGTTCCTTTATTTTGTGTGTGCAGCAGAGTTGTGGCTGCAATTATTTTCATCGTACGCCAGTTTTCTTCTGGGAGCTAACTAAGAATTTAGGAGCTGAGCCCTTTACTGTTACACTGGTGCTACACTATAGAATTTACAGTAGACAACATACCCCTAGTCATAATACCAAAGGTTTAAGTATGGTCATCATAAGCCACTGTGAAAATCTTGAGGAAACTTATTTTAGGAAGGGGCAAGCTTCCTCCAATTGTGGGTCTGGAGTAGCACTGCAAGCTCTCCGGCGTGGTCCGAGGAAGCATTTTACATTGCTTTGGTCTTATTTGACTTCTGGCTTTTTCACGCACTTTCGGGGAATTTTGTGTAAGAATTTTCTTAGGAGATTCTGCAAGTACATGAATAAATAACTAAAAATACACAAACCTTAGCGTAAAGCATAATCCATTTATTGCTCATTTAAGCTGTTAACCCATCAAGAATTATGGCAAATTATAGTGTACAACCGTCCATGAATATTATGTGGGGAATATTAATTGAGTGGTGTGAAAGCTTAATTTTTATTGTTTTAAATTGATTTTTAGCACTGCTGCCTAAAAATGGCAAAAGTTGCCACTGCCCTCGAAGTATCTGCAGCTTAATTTTTTACAGTGCACAACTCTTTTTAAAGTGCTTACCTTGTAAAATAATTTATAGTACACACCTCTGATTAAATTTTTACCGCAAGAAATATTTTTAATTGTGCACTGTGCATTTTAGCAGTTGGGTTTATAATTTTGTGGCGTTGTAATGCAGATAAGTTTGTCGAGTTTCTCCCTGTTTTTTTTTTTTTTTTTTTTTTTGCTTTTTTCATTGCATAAGGAATATTGTTCTGATGAGCACTCTGGTAATCGTTTGTGTTCAAACAACGATAAGTGGGGATCAAAAACTAAAGACATGCAAAATTAGAATCGTATACTTAAATGCGTTAAAAAGGTTTTATCGCTTATTGATGAACGAGAAGCGAAATTAATTATTAGCAAGATTTAGGTTATTTTACGCTTTACGGTGTTTGATTGGACATTAATTGTTATGATTTCTGGTTTTGTTGGTGCACCGACATCAAGCTTCGGGCTTCGGGAAGAAGTATTTTCACCTCTTTAAGGGCGCATTTACTCAACGACTCGTCTTTGCCTTCTCGCAGCTAGAAGCTAGAAATCATCTGAATCTCCAACATGGCGGCGGTTTTAGCTCTGCCAGATCGCATTGAAAGCAGTTAATACATGAGTTCAGAAACGACTGGGAAACTTGTTTCGTCAGGAGGAATTCTTTATTTTATTGTCACTGATTACAAGACTGCTAGCATTTACTCAAACAATGTCGGATTTAGCTAATGTAGGTAGCGTTGTTACCATGGTAGCGACACAGTTGCCATCGCGATTAAATTTCAGCTGCGAGAATGCAAAGGCGAGTCGTTGCGTAAACGCGCCTAACTCTTGAATGCAGCACCATTGAATCTTCGAGCAGTATAAAGAAAATAGCGGTAAATTAATAATGGACCAACACTATTTGCAGCAGCACTGTAATTTTCATAATGGAGAATCTGGAACGTGGACGCTGTGTTTAGAATATGGGCAACACTATCGAAATGGTGAACAGATGGTGACAGAATTGAGCATTTGATGCGATTTGTTTATTTCAACTTGAGGTGGACACATTACACCACAATAAAAATGCTTCACAGCCGCTTTATGTGTACTTAATTGTACAGTGAGTCGTATAAAATGTAAGCACGATGCTAAATGACCATGCAAATCTGTATTAAAACAATAACCAACTTGACGTTGCTGGGCATTGGTCACTAAGCTACCCTCACATTTAGTAAATGGAGAAACCCCATAGGTGTAAACCCGTTACCCCATAAGGCGTTGTTTACCATTCGGTATGTCGAAACGGGATGCGTAACATGCGATTTTATTATGTAACCTACTATGCGAGTTACGTTCATGGGGTAACGAGGCCCCGGAAGCCTACTACCCGGCCAATTCTGTCACCCCCTGGCAGGCCACAAACAGTGGTCCTGGCAGAATACCCGAGTCAGTGGAACCCACAGAGATAGGTAGCTCTCATATTGTTACCTCCGGAAGCCCTGGTCCCTACCACGCAAGAAGATAATTAGCACTGAAGTTTATGAGGAGACGAAGCAAGGCCCTGCGTGGACGAAAGGATGGCTGCATGTTTCATGAAAGTTATCTATTTGGTGATAAAACTGTTTAACTGCTAAAATTAAACACAAATAACGTTAAAACTTAATTTAGCAATCAAAATCGAATTCTTGAAATTCAAACTGAAACAAGGCACTTTCATGCTACTACGAAAAAGTTTTCAAGTCACTTTTCACCAGTAGTGTCACCAGATTTATCGCACTTGTACAGCTCGTTTTCAGGTTTTCAGCGATTTATTACTACCAGCTGAAAGAAGCCAAATTTAGACAGTTCGCAACTTTAATTATTTTCCCAAAATTCCTATGAACCAGCGTCACTTTCAGGATAACTTACTCCATCAATTTGTTTACGTGTAAGTGATCTATACGATGGATGTAAGGACTGAGCATGCCTGAATATTAAGATCACGTAACTGATAGGCTATGGGACTACGTTTTTTATCACTTTTTGTTGACCAATAGTTTGTATGCAGATTGCAGTGTTTGGATACAGTTACTTTCCAAATACTATTGGCTCAATAAAGATGATAAAGTGGAATGTGTTATGCTTCGAGACTTGTCTTATTATACTGTGTAGCTCTATTGCACTGCCATGCATGTTCAAACATACCTGAACCATGGACCAATATTTGTTAATAAATTGTTCGATTTTTGTGCATGGACTTACTGATGCCCAGCATATGGAAAACTACTAGGACTAAGATATCTACACCACTATCTTGTGTGTGCGAAAAATGATATAGTTTCGTGCACATTGAGTTACCGATAAGCTCATGCAGCAACACAGAACACGACTTGGTAAAAAATTTGACGGTAAGAGTCTATAGAACAGTGACACGACGTAGTATTATTGTATATAACTCTATGCTGGAGGCTTAATGGGTTAGCTACAAGGGGCACTGCAGAGAGAAACAGAAGGGCGTCATACTCAAGCCAATGCTGTGAAGAGTGATTTCTTAGACCTAACACGCGCGATTTTTGTTGTTGGAGAAAACAACGTTATTTTAAGCCTAAGAAATGCGATGTTCCGTTGTTTTTCCTCCATTTTTGTGTAGTGCACCTTGTTGTTATACCCTCCAAAACCCATACTGGTGCCAATCTGGTGCCAATATGGCGGCAAATGTCACTGCTCTATAAGATCCCAGCTTAAAGGAGAAAAGCGACCCAAAGGTCACGAATTGAGGACAAAAATTACCCTAAGGTCTCTTGAATCAAGGGCAAAAAATGAATTGGAGCATATTGATTTAAAATGTGGAAGCTTTTCTCCAATAATGCCTCAACTTAGTTGTTTTGGACAAAACCGAATAAAAGGTTTTGCCATTTCTTTCGACGCTCCATTTAAAAAGAAAACTGGAGCATGATGTTGCTTCAAAATGTGAAAGTTTTTTTTACAATAATACTTCTAAGCCTAGTCGTTTGGTATAAAACCAAGAAAAAGATTTCATTATTTTTCACCTTTCGATAGTCCAATTAAAAAAAATTGTCTGCATCCGGACCCTCCCTACTGCCCATGCTTGCTCACAGCAGTCATCATTCATTATAGCCTTAAGGTTCAAAACGTACAGTTTAGCCAAACCCAAATCGTCGATGGCCAGCTGGTCTGTTTATATAATTTTAAACTGAACTCGGTTTAATTTAATTTGATTTGCTTGACAATTTGTTGCTTCTGTGCTCGCTGGAGGCCAGAAACAGGTACTAAAATAGTGTAAAATACTTACAGAGCTCCCCAGACCCCCTCGCTGGGTTTGTCGGAGCCCGTCAAAAGTACTTTACTGACAGCACTGCTGTCATTTGTGAAGCCAGTTGGCAAAATCATAACCTGAGTTGGCAAAATGGGAGTCTCTCTCCCCCCAACCAAGTACCCTTCGCAAGTTATTACAACAATAAACGTTGATAGGCTATTTTACGAACGGTCGAGAAAGCAACAATACTCCCGAGGGCGCAGCCCGCGGCTTTATTGTTGATTCCGAGACGGTTCTAAAACAGCTTATCAACGTTCATTGTTGCAATAATTGGACAAAATATCTGGGTTGTCATCCTACATTGTTTCGCATTGTTTCCTGCATTGTTTAAGCATTCTATTCTAAGGACGGAAAAAGAACATGCAAACCAGGGACCTTCTACCATCTACCAGGCCGGTTCACTCAGTTGAACGCGTCTGAGCTGTAGCACAGCTATTTCCCTAGGTAAAGTGTACACGAACGAGATTCAGTTGATGACGTTTTTGCTCCCAAACCAATCCTCGAAACAGATGACGCTTGGTTTTTCGAAACCAACAAAAAAGTTTGTTTCAACTAGCGAGTAGTTTTTAACGAAATTAATGAATAATTATGAAATATCTGATCGCTCAATCTTTACTGAACGTTAAAATACACATTATTCAAACAACAAGCGGGTACAGCGACTGCCTAGTCGCACCGGTCTTCTGTACGGTTCCCCCACTTCCAATGTTGAGGCGCACACCTCTATCATGCACTACAACTGCTGTTATTGTTTAATTTAGTTACGTCGAAGCAGTCTATTAAACTTGACGTTGTAAACAATGGACGCGTCGAAGCAGTCTATTAAACAATGGACGTTGTAAACAATGGACCTTGTAAACAATGGTCGTCAATATCTGGTACTGTTGCGAAGTTGAAAAAAGCGACGGACGGACGGACGGACAAAGTCGTTGCAATAGTCTTCTCGCCGGTTACGGCGTACGGCGTACGACAAATTCTTACCAGATTACCCAACACGAGAGTAGCTGACGTCGTTACGTCGAAACCAAAATAATGGCGTGCTTTCAAAATAATCGCTTGTGACGGTTCTCTCCGTCTAATAACAAACGTTGCGATTTTGAGTTGCATTGTCGTTTGTGCTGGTAGGGTAATGGACTTTAAAACAATTTAGACAAACTGGAGCGGTCCGGCTTACGTTTGATGATGAGTACTCGTTCGTTTGTTAGTCCAATTTTGTGTCGATTCATCGGCAAAATCAAAAGCCAATGAGATGCAAGAACCAGTAAAATGGCGCGAAATGGGAGCAGAGACGTCAGAAGCGTTTGAAGCAGCTCTCAAATTCTCGCACGGTTTCTCGCGGTAAAACGTAATAGTAAATGGGACCACTCTATCAAGGGCACGTATAATCCTAGCTCCCTGATGCAAACCATGGAGCCAGGGAAGATACTGAAATCATTTTACTGGAGAGGCAGCAGTGGGGCAGCAATTTTAGTCAAGGGGGCGAACCAAACAATTTTTAATTTCGCGCTTCTCCCCCCCCCTCCCCACCAAAAAAAAAATAAATAAAAAATAGCTCTCTTGCGATTGTTTTTCTCACACCCAACTGTTGAGTACCCTATATTTTGGGAATGTTTTAAATTCAGGTGAAAATTTTTTTTAAAAATTTAACACCTCTATACAGTCACGACACTAGGCTGTACTAAGATTGTCAACAGCGGAGACAGGCAGTTGTGCCAGGTTATGTTTTAAGCATTTTTTAACTATTGATGTGAGCTTAAGTCCATACTGTCACTGTGAAAGAAACTAAAGTAGTTTTCTTGATTTGGCTCCTCTGATGGGTAGGGGGAGGTGGGGGGGGGGGCAAAAATCACTTGGGGGAGGCGCTCTCCCCTTCGCCCTCCCCCTCACGTAACGTCGTCCCTGCGCGGAGGAAAAACCACGGATTTGTTTATTTTCAGCGGTGATGAATTATTTTCTCATCCATCAAAGATGTGGAGAATTAATTTCTCCGTTAGTTCCTTCTGACCATTAACCCTTTCGTGTCGTGGACGCCTATGAATTAGGATCCTTACAAGAAGCAGTCAAATGAAGAAATACAGAAAGAAATACGCAGTGGGGATTAGGTGTTTTTACGGCTTTGGAACACCCTGATGTTAATATTAGATGATCATGAGTACACCTAATAAAGGTTTGTGTTTGTTTTCTTCAGTTGAGTGCTTGTTCAAAAAAGTATGGTGATGACTGGTTACCATTGTTTAAAAGTATGGTGGTAACTTACTTATCAGCACACTTTTAAACAATGATTCTTTCAAAAGTACGATGATAAGTTAGTTATTTTATTTTTTTTATTATTTTATTGAGTACCATGTGACCTGAAAGCCATACACTCGTGCTAAAGCTACCCTAACCTAGCTTAAACCTAAACCCGGTTAGTTATCATCACACTTTTAAACAGTGGCAATAAGAACGTTGGTACAATAAGATGTTTAGGTAGATATTTTATTGAGCTTATTGAGCTACACACAATTCGTTCACTGTACTAAGACGTTCAGACGTTGTCAGAGTAACACTTTACAACAATGAAAAGGCAAAGGTAAGATGACAAAGAACAATTAAACACTGCTACAATTTGTCAAAATTTCTCTCTTGTTTTCATTTTTTCCTTTTATTGCACAAAGAACTGCTTTTATTAGCTACTACAGGAAGCCCGTGCAACGCACGGCTGGTGTTAAATGCACCATTTCCAATATTCTGGATGTTTCACCGAATTAAGTTTCTTCACTCCCATTTTCGCGCACACTGGCGAAGAAACGCTTTCACGGAATTAAGTTTCTTCAATCCAATTTTTGCACAAACTGGCTGATAATAATAATGTTGCGATTTCATAATGGCAAGCGTTCTTTGATGGCAAGTGTGTCAGATTTTTTCATCCAATGTGCAGCTTGCAGCATCATAGAAAAAGTACATTACCTTGTTTAATTTGTACAAGTAACAAATTAACACCACAATCCAACAGGGGTGGTTAGTAATTAGTCTGTATGCACAGTTATACTTTTCATTGGCATCCGGTAAGGTGGTGGCAATGGTGGGGGGAATTGCCTTGGTGTCTAGACGGGATCAACGGATTTAAGGACAAATTACCCCTCCCCCCCCAGCTGTGCCAAAATATTATTAATTTTTTTTTATTCATTTACATTTTGTTTTATAAATTTAAGTATTTCCGACTGAGGTCCATTTTTCAGAATGAGATGTTTTTCTTGGGTGTGATGGTGGGATGGTAGTTGCTCCCCCTCCTCCCCCTCCCAAAAAAAATGGACCCTGGTCGTATTGCATGCCTGAATGTTTAGAACTAATTAGTTGATTTGTATTATTGGAACCTACGTCGCTTTTAATAATACGAGCGTAATCGGAGCATTGGTTATGATGGCTTCTATGCGTAGCGATTGTCAATTTGACCAGATTAAACCATGCAAATGACCATATGGTCTCTATCTCCATCGAGGACTCTTAAATGTGTTTGTTCCACTATCTTACCATGACAGTTACCACGTTAAACACTGACACCTTTTTATTGCTGCCAGCATTGTGACGCACACTGCACATTGCACTGCACACTGCATAGACAACATTTAACTGTCTCAATGAAAATACATATTGCCTTTTTAAGGATTACCTTTTTGTCATTAATTTTTTCGAAGCTGTGTTTTACTGAAATAGACTGGTGTGGTGTAATAGCGCTTACCCTGATGTAATTCGCATTTACATTTGTTTTACTGTTTGCTTTACAATTATCCTTGTAGGTAATCAAGATTTGTGATCTAAATCACAAAACATTTAAGATCGAAAATTAGTCAACTTTACCCCATTAAACCATGCAAATAGAGTCTGTTGTCTAGTTCTTTCTATATCTGCATCAAGTGTTCTTAAATTTGGATAATCCACTACCTCCCCACCTATTGCTGCTTTAAACACGGCTACCTTCTGGCTACCTTTTAGTTTCAAGTTTATATTGACTGGTTAATAATTCAAATCAGTGCTAACCCTTTTTTTTGAACCCCACACTGCCATCATGTTAGTCTTTCGTATTAAATTCTAATTGAGCATACGATACATATCAACATTAAGGATTAGTCCAAACATTAGTCTTAACTCCGTTAACTCTCCGTTAAGACTCCGTTAACTCCGTTAAGACTGAAAAATAAGTCAAAATGTCGACTAGTTATCAGGCTTCAGCATTGAATTCTGACTCAAGATAACTATTTGACATTTAAATTTTTTTTTGTCAAATGTGCTCTCTGCTGAACCATTGCTACATTTCCCTTCACAACTTGGAGTATTCAAACAAAGGTGATAATTTGTTTCTATAAAGCAACAAGGAGTGGCAAGCAACAACATTGCTGTTCTGCTCAAACTTCGAATACACTACATCCTGCTACATCCTGATAATTTTTTTTGCATAAGTATAGTTTATGTATTTCTTTATGAAATTCTTGTTAAACATTGCTATAACATTGTTGTCATTTCTCGCCATTTCCAAAATTTGCTATTTTCGCACAAAGAACAGCTTCTGCCAGTGATCAGACGACCGTGGAATAAATAGCTACTCGCAGCGAGATTTCAAAATCCTACATGGCGTCCATTTGTCCATTTCGAGGTTATTAAATCGAAAACAGGCCATCAAATACTGGCATTCAAAAACCACTACGCCGTCTTGTACTGCAGTAAAAATTGTTTTCTTGTTGCAGAAACGATGCTCTCATGTTACACGCATCGTACTTCGTGTCGCGAGGCACGAGAACATCTGCGTCGGCGTCGTTGCCATGGTTACGAGTCTTACTGCGTGTACACAACTCGAAAGCCGCATGATCCGGTAAAGGTGAGAAGCAGCCAGCAGATTTAGTATTAACGTTAAATTTATTTAATTCTAGTTGTGCCTTCGTCTTTCCGTCTTTAAACTGAGTAAAAGCTAGTGAGCGAGAAAATTTATGCTGTGAACCGTCGCATAAACGCGCCCTTAAAGCTAGTGAGTGAGAAAATTTATGCTGTGAACCGTCGCATAAACGCGCCCTTAAAGCTATTGAGCGAGAAAGTTTATGTTGCAAGTCGTGGCAAAATGCACCCTTAAAAGTCTTTAATCCTTCTTATGAAAAAAAAAAAAAACGTTTAAGAGGTAGTGTGGAAGTCACGTACACCATAGCGCTTTCTATTTTTGTCTTAAAAGCAGCGAGGAAAGAAAAAAAGAGAGAAAAAAATTAGTTCCTTTAAGACTTGCACAAAAACATTCTCTTTTTTTTTTCACTAAGTCACACGTCGTTGGTTGCTTCAGGCTATTAACGCTA
>JAHWFP010234346.1:8230-26915 GCA_023313725.1 Lithobius niger | reverse complement strand
AGAATAGAATAGACGTTTTCGGCCAGTAAGCTATGCAGCTTTCTGAAGGCCCGAGCGGCAGATGTTAAAGGCACATAACTCCCTCCGGTATATTTTAACAGTTTCACTCGATACATTACCGGAAATAGTTTTCTATAAACTGATTTACCTTTCATTTGCTGGTCTAAGGGTACGATGCAGATGTCAGTAGTGGCGCGTGATTGTTATTAGGCTTGTTTTAAACGGCTCGGTCTGAGCGGTATATAACTCCCGCCACATCGCTGGCAAGCCGCGGCCCTGGAGGAAGGATAATTAATCCCTTGCTCAAGTTTGCGACTTGGTCACGTTGCAGCGGCCCCATAATGAGTATGACTAGTGTCGTAGAGCAATGCGCGCTGCGGTCGTTTGAACTATATTTTAGCGTAGGTGACGCAGAGTAAAGCGGCCAGAACGGAGGGATTTATGTGCCTTTAAGTGGCAGTTGTTGTAGCACGATTAACAGTTTAGCTCAACCCTAGAAAACTGTTTTAAGGAGTATAAATTAAAAACTTTAGCAACCAATCAATAGAAAAATGGGACAGCAGTCGCGGTGAACTAACACTATTGAACATACAACTCAACCCCAGATTTTATGGACGTAAATTAGTCCTCATGCTGCCCAGATATTAATGATAATGTAAATAGTGGCCAGCCAGTATCCGCAAGATGCTACTGAAAGTGTCACTCACCCCCATTACTGGTTTTAGCCTATGCAAGATAGAACAATTTAATTTGTTTCCTGCTAAAGTGAGTTTGTGTACTTGGTAACAAACATTATTGTGTGCGCGGCGCATCTTGAGTCCTGCGAGTATTTTATGAGCGACTACGTCTTCCTGGAGGGGGCGGCTTTAACCGACGGCCGCCATTGTTTTTGTAACCATCTTGGATATCAACAAGGCACTCTGCTACTAAAAACGTACAATCGATTATCTGTGTTCATTCTGCGGAGAACTCAAGATAGGTCGCGGACACTATACGTTTCATTTTTTATTAACAGTCACTGTTAAAATGGGTCGTCACTTTGATTACACTGAACAGTACAGGTTTAACAAACATACAAAAACTCTTGTTTTTCACTGTGTATGTGAGGGTGACGTCACCAAAATATCCATTAATAAGCCTCAAATTTTCTAGTGCCATTCAAAACCGAGTGATTCTATCAAGGCACGCTGGCAATTCCTAAGTAATGGCCAAAAAAGCGTGATATATTTATTAAGTTCAATACGTTAGACCAGGCTAGATTTTGACTGCCGAATTTTTATTCTAGTTTACTTGGTGGGATGTTGAATGGAGAAAACTCGTTAAAACATTGATTTGTTTGAATGTTTTAGCACCTGTCTGCAATGAAATGCAATCACAATGAAACAATTAGTATGCAAGAAATAAACGTATTGTTTTTGCAATATAAAGATGATTTTTTAACATGATCGCTATAAATTAAGGCCCTGCAGTTATTTTAGTCAAGTGAGAAAAAAATATAAAACTATAAAGCCTATAGACTATAAACTATGGATCCTAAGACTATATAAACTATAAACTATATATAAACTATATAGACTGTAAACTATAAACTAGCAGTAAAGGCAAAGTAAAGAATAATCAGTTCACAAATTTTAATTGGTCTTTGTTAATGGAAAAAGTACCATTAATTACACCATCAACACTTCTAGTTTAGTGAACAGAGATTTCACTAAACTACTAGTAATTTAATGGAACCAAAAGCGCTTGATTTTCACATACGTTTCAAAGAATATTCCTCCTAACTTTCATTTTTTTTTTGCTTGTAAAACTTTTTCGGGGATGCCATTTTAGGCCGGCATCTTGTCTTTTGAACATTCTGAATTATTTTGAATTGTCTGGAATTATTCGGATTATTTGGAATTATTTTGGAATTATTTGCAATAATGTGATTTGAAGTATTATTCGTAACCAGTTGTTCAAGTTGCAAGCTATTTAGGAGCTGCAGGCAGTAAGTTTTCAAAGGATATTACTGCCAAATGTCACTCTATCGGTTTATGCGTTTGTCATAAGTGTTAAAAACAATTATTTTGAATTTTAGTTTAGGTCATCATCTCGACTTTTATAACTTTCGATTTTTATGACATCTCGATTTTTATGAAAAGTCGGGATGACGGCCTAAAATGGAGTTGAATACGACCTTTCCTGATAAATATGTTATTTAGAGTATTCGTGTCCAGTTTGAGTTCAATCTGATGGACTAGTTAAAAGTTGCAAACCAAATGAGCACGCTGATGCTCCAGCAAAAGGTGGCCTTTCTGGTCCTCTCGAAAGGGATCTCAGCCTTGTTCCCTCGGACGCCTTTCAACTCTATGTCTGAGGTTGCACACTTTTTGGCAAACCTTATGAGAGAGACAACAATAAATTGCGGGCTGTTAAAGGCACTGTCAAAGAATGGCACTCAGTCTCTCACCGCAGTCGACGAGAAGTTGTGGTGTTGGCCCGTTTACGAAGTGGGCGCACCAAAGTTTCTCAATGCTTCCCTTTGAGGGTGGTTATTTAACACCTCTGTAAAGTGGCGCAGTGGCAACCAGGACCACTGCACTGTGACTGAGGTTGATGCTAATGACCTTGTTGTCAACGCGCCATTAAGCTCATTCCCTCACTTCCCCCCTCCAAATATTTTTGTATACCATATGTGGCTGCCATTTTGTATATCAACATGTATTAAATCATGTAGATTACGTCGTACAGCCTTATTTCAAAGAATGTTTTTTTTTTTCATATCTCATCTATCGAATTAAAACAGGATCTTCTTTGCTTAGCACACTCGTTCATTCATAAATATTTATGATTTTTTTTCCTTTTGGTAGCGTTGGTGCCCAGCAGTACGCCAGCATGTCAGTCTACTCCAAGGCATTCGGCTCTTACGGCTACAAACTGAAGATGAAAAGTGGAATTCAGTTCGCCATCAAGAGCTCTCATCATTGGGAATCAAATAAACATGAAGTGGAAACCACTTACATTCCATCAACTGAGCCATACGAAGTCGTCTTCTACCATAGCTCACCATCCACTTTCCATAAGTCGAGCAACGATTACCTTCCAGTAGTTTACAATGACCATTCAACGCAGGTACGTTAGAATTTTAAAACCCGTTAAATCTCCTGGAACGAAATTTTTTTGACTAGAATTTCTTCCTGACTCAATAATTTGGGGATCCTCTGGGGACCAGTTCACCCCACAAATTAATATGTTTGGCATGCGGTTTATAACAGGTTTTCTGATGCCACATGGTTAAATGCGTTCCATACTGTAATAGAACGGCATAGAAGTATAGAATCGGCTACCTGACGTAAATCCTGTTAGGTGGCTATCCTGGAGCCACTGGCCTTACGCATTAGCCCTCAGAATTGTTCTTATATCTTATATTTTTCATATAGCCTAAATTATATTGCAGGGTAGGGTAAGCCTGACGGTTAGAACGGTGGTACGAGCCTTACCTCAGCCACCCACGGCCTATTGGGGGGAAGAGAAGGTACCGTGAAGCCTCGTACTCATGTCGATTGCAGCATGTGAAAGATCCTAGGAATTTCCGATTGGCATTACATAGCATGTAAAAGATTCTACGAATTTCCTTTGGAATTACATAGTAAAATTTTCCCTCTCTCCTTCTGGTGCCATTCCTTCGACTGAGATCACTACAAATTCTCAAAACTTCGATTTTAAATGTACGTAATTCGTACATCCTTGCTATTGTATTATTTTGTACGTCGAGATTGTTATAAAATATAAATGGCAATGACATTTTTATTATAAGTAAGGTCAGAGACTTGCTGGTGAAGTCATCACCGCAAGAGGGTGTTGTAAGCAGTGGAGGCTCATGGACCCTTCAATGGTTCCACTGTGAGTTATTAAGAAAGCTAGCCTTGCATGTAAATGTTCCTGCTCAGCCAGAACCTCACCACTTGGGCGCAGGAGTCTCACCTAGTAGCAGCTCTTCAGCTAAAGGTGCATCCCTGCTCCTGGCATGTAGAGCAGTCCTGAGCCAATACCACCAGCTGAAAAGGATTTCTTTGTGAGGCATTGAATTAACACCACCTTAACCAGCGCATATGTACTGAATGTGATCAAAATCCGTTTCTATGACGAGTGCAGTTATCACCCACTCATGTTCCACTCATCAATCCAGGTATTCAAATGCAAACCCTGTGAACAGGACCACTTTGTAAGTCTAGTCTAGGCACTCACTTTAAAAAAGGTTCAACGTAAGTTAACAATGTTTGCTAGTTAGGTGGTAAGGTTTCACTTAATTCATTTGGGCAGACCCTTTGCAGCCTCCGACTGGCCATAGTGCCATTGTGCCATGGCACAGGCGCCCTTTTGCTGTCACAATTTGGTACCCCTAGGGTTCTTTTTCCTCCCGTGAAGGAATAAAACTAATGCCTTTGTTTCGGAGCTTTTCCTACTGGTGACCATTTCTTCCAGGTATAAATCTTCTTTTTTTTTATGCTTCCCTAACCAAAAAAAAAGACATCTATTGAAAAAAAATGGATTTAAAAGTGACAAATATGTCTGGGACTTGCCCTCTGATCTTGCTCAAGGACCTTACAGCACTTCCCCACACCCCTTATCTCAAGTTGTGGCTGTCATCAATGAATCAGAAACAGGTTCATATCACATGTGCCACTGTCCTTCCCCCAAATGGCACTGGCACCCCTTCCTGGCCGGTGTGACTATAACTGTTCGTGTCTTGCCACATCGCTATTTGTGTCGCCTTTTCCCGGAGCAATGTGGAAGGTAAAGTTGATACGGCCTTTACTGTAGTAGGCTCTACCTCAACCTAATTTTATTGCTTTCTTGACTAATAACGTTGCAGGTGCTGCAATTAACGTGTCATGTCAATCTTCTTGCTCTTGTTACACTTAACAATTATTAATTAGAAAAAAAACCTGGTAGAACTACTCACGCTTGATCGTTTTATTTATGTAACGATTATATTATAAAAACCTGGTAGAACTACTCACGCTTGAACGTTTTATTTATGTAACGATTATATTATAAAAACCTGGTAGAACTACTCACGCTTGATCGTTTTATTTATGTAACGATTATATTATAAAAACCTGGTAGAACTACTCACGCTTGATCGTTTTATTTATGTAACGATTATATTATAAAGATTACATTAAAGATTGACGCCAACGAGATGGAAAAGTATACAAATGCATCTTATATCACTATGGTTCTTCAAATGATTGGCCGTTCTTCAGATGACATTTGACTCTATGGTTACAATTCCCTCCTTTAAAATGTTTCTAAGATATGCGCTTTCTTTTTACAGAAACTCTACGATTTCGGCCACAACTTCTTTGGATTTGGAATGAAGTTCAACTTTACCTACGACTACACCTGGAACGACTATGGTTCATATCGTACATTCTTTAAGTCATTCTTCCGCAAGCCATCAAGCTACGAAGACTACTTCTATCTTGCCGACAAGATCTATGGTGGTACGATGAACTTCATGAACTATGTGAACTTCAATCCAACAGCAAGGCCATTCCACTTCAGTGCTCGTTTTGAAAAGTGCTCAACCAACCCAACAAACAAAGTAAGCGGCCTAAACTAAGATATTCTGTAATGAGCTGCCTTAGGATCATTCATTTGACGTAAAATAGTGATACTTGGTGATGGCATACATGCGTCGTTGTTCCCACAAAATATTAACGCCTTTCTAGATGACATCCTCCTACTTGTTCGAAACCATTTTACACATTAAATACGATCTGCATGTGGAAGCAGCTTACAACGGTTTCCACAACACATGCGAACCCATCATGCAAATAGGAACGTTACTAATTTAGGAAGTCTTGATAAGAAATGATTTTTTGGTCGTTGTTGCTCTTCACAGATCGTTCTCAGCTTTTCACAATGTTGGCGCTGTTGTCATTATTTGTTTATTTCAATAAAAGATGATAAGCTGGCTCACTGACAAGGCCTAGTTCACTCGCAACACAAGAAAACAGCAAACCAATTTAATTTTCAGCACGACATTAGGTGTCTTGATCACAAACAAACAAAAAATTATGAAAATGTAGTAAAGTGAGACACCCACTCCAGTCAATGATAACACAACGCCATCTTTGAATGGCGTAACAAACACATGCTTTTCGGTGCTTGTTATGTCATTCAAAGACAGCGTTATGTTATCATTGAATGGAGTGGGTGTCCCACCTTTCTACCTTTTCGTAATTGTTAGCTTGCTTGTGATCAAGACAGCTAAAGACGTGCCGAAAATTAAATAGATTTGCTGTGTACTTGTGTTGCGAGTGTACTAGGCCTTGTCAGGGCATCTTATCCTCGTTTATTGAAGCCACTGACCTCTTTTTTACTATTGTCTGTTATTTATTTCAGTTGTTGGGTAATTTACTTCCTGGGCACTTTTCTGTCTTACACGTCTCGAATCGTCACGTGGGGCGATGCTACTGTTTTCTTCGGTCCATCGTCTAAAAAGTCCCGAAACGCAGTGCTCTTATTATTTCTGACGAAATTGAAACTTTAATTTGGCATCAACGAACAAAGGCCATCTAAAATTTTGAAACTGCAAGAGAAACTATATCCATTTTGAAAATTAAAATATTCGAAAGTAGGAAGACCTACTTAAATACAGCTCCTTGTAGGTCTGTTAGTTTCATTCGGAGTAGCAGGTATCACTCTACAGTTAGCAATCTTTGATCGTTTGGTCACACGTTTTGAACAAATATATTATTTTTTTTAATGTCATTTATCAAGCAAACTCGACAGTGGTGACACAGTTTATCAAGACACACTCGTAAAGATCGGTATGGGATTGTTCACTTTCTTCAGTGTTTGTTACATATTTAGAAACTGCCATGTAAGATGTAAATGGGTATAAAGAAAATAAAGTATTGTCATATAGTTTGTCTCACTCAGCCGAATAATTATGATCTTCTGAACTCGGTTTTCTGATTTTCTAACTAGTAGAGTAGAACATAAAAAGGCACAAAAAATTGTAGCATACTATTGCGAGCACTAATAAATCTTCTTACATTATAAACCAAAGTCTCACAGCAGAAATGAAGCAACCGCAACGACCCCCCGAAGGGGAACAATGAAAACGTCCGAGTGTGTCAATTCTTTGGCTTGAAGGTGAACTGGGACGTTGTTGCCCTGAAAAGAAGTTGAAATTGGCCCATTGTTACCTCGACTAACAATTTGCTCTGCGCGGTCATCGCAAAGGCATGTCTTAAATGACGTCATGTACGAAGGACAGTTATTTTTCGCACGCTATTGGGAGTGGGGAGGGGCCAGAACGGGGAATGCCCGTTGGTGGGGCAGTGCTTATGTTAGAGCCACTATTTGATTACAATATTGCTTTGTGGAGGGGGAGGATTGACGGAAAGGGGGAGTGTTACACAAAGAAAAATTGACTGTTGCAGTGAAAGATCAGGCAGCACCACGCAAATACTGGGAAACAACCACGGGTGAAACAAATCCCCGGGCAAAGCCTGGTACGATGCTAGTATAACATAAAATTGTCTGTAGCGAGAGAGGCCAGCCTATTGCATAAGAAAATTTAGTCGAGTATGATAAACTTGGATCCGTGCTGTTGTTTAACTTTTTATTTATTTTTTGGTATTTGTTTAGGTAAAAGCTCTAGTGAGAAGGTTGGAGAAATACTCTGAAACAAGTGACGACCACCATGCAGTTACTGGTGAGTGGTATTATTTGTTAGTACTTAAAGGAAGCTAAATCTTCCCATCTTAAATTTCAGTATCGTTAATTTGGACACTTAAAAAACATATGTGTGGTACGAAAACCACTCAGGCCTTATAGTTCTTACATAGTAATGTGTCTAAATCTTCATTCTAGTATAGACGGATTCTTCGTTCGTGCAGTCAACACATTCAAGTCTCGTTCGTGTGACGTCACACATCATCACCCGATAGCACATGCACCCAACAAGCTCAAGGAAGATCGCGCTCGGCTCTCACATTCCTCACCACTACGTTAGCGAAGAACAGCAGCACAGATTCTTTTCAAATGAAGCGCGCACCCCCTTAACTCCTTCTCCATCCCCGCGAGCAACAAGTGGACACTGTCCAATCGCTTATCTGCCCAGCATTTCAGGTTGAGTGAATTACCGCATAGCTGAACGAATTTTCACGAGTCTTTGTAGCTGTAATAGTCACGGTAGCGTACTTTTTTGAATACTTTAATTCAATAAATGACGCAGAGATTGAGTTTTGGTTCGCGCTACTATGGTCAGAGCGGTACGGTCATGCAGCCGCCATGTTAGAAGCACAAGTCGGCGCACCCTCGCTAGTGACATCATTTCTCCGAGGTCCAAGGTGATGAAGTGTGACGTCAGTACCGTGTGAGGAAATCGTGTTCGCTGTCTCGCGCCGTGGAAACATCAAACTTAGATTCTAAATTAACTATTGCGTAATTAATACGAATGTTGGAAACTTCGCGCAACTTGCATCTTGTTTTTTTTCCGTACTTAACTAACAATAGTTAAATTTAAGAGGGAAGCGTTTAGCTTTACTTTAAACGTATTGTATTGTGGTGACCATTTGTAAAGCAAAAGCATCAAAACGAATTGAGAAGAAACAGCCAGACAGGTGGGCAAATAAAATACGACTAAAAGCTGCTAAACCTCGTTGTCTCTAAGCAAAAACAAGTAGCTAATGCCACAGCCAAATATACAACCCTTTCACAAACACTGCAACTGTGTTTAGAAGGTTTAAACAGCAAAGCTTAAACAAGATTAAAACAAAGGATCTAAGACGACACACAAGGTATTGACAGTAAAAAACCAGACTTCATGCCGGAAAAAGCAGGAAAGAAGCGTGGAAGATTTTCAAACACATTTTAAAAGTGTCGTGATATTATTTTCACTACAGAATTGTAGATAACAACAAAGCTGTTTAATTGAGTTAAACTGCAATATATATACAGGGGAAGCCCAGCGGCCAAATTATTTTACTCCAAGTTTATACAAAGTGGGATACATCGCTCCAATTTTTTGTTACCTTCATGTATTAAGTGGTTGTGGACCTGGGGGTCGGAGCGCAAGGATACACAGAGGGAGGGGGGGGGATGAGGCTTAATGGCGCATCGACAGCTTGGTCATTAGTGCCAACCTCAGTCACAGTGCAGTGGTCTGGGTTGCCACTGCACCACACATTACAGAGATATTATTGAAACCCCTTATCTAAATCTTGTCATACATCTGTACCTCCTGCAAAAATTGAAAATACACCCGACAGGAGGACAGACCTATCGCCCAATTGATGCGCCATGTCATGCGGAAGACAGAAACAACGACGATCACCAACAAGATGGCGACAATCAACAAGAAAGTGCCGGACCATAAGTGGCCGCCGACACCAATAACATTCAGGAGGGTCAACCCCCCGCAAAAGGAAACAGTGAGTTAAGTCGAGTGTGACCAATGCGCAAACGGGCCAACACCACCTCCTCATGGCGACTGCGGTGACACGCCGAGTGCCATTCCTCAACAGTGCCTTTAATAGCTCGTAATTTATTGCCGTCCTGTCTGTCCCACGAGGCTTGCCAAAAAGCGTGTAACCTCAGACGCAGAGTAGGATGCACAGAGTTACCAAATTTATTCTGTCAGTATAACATGGTGTAGAAAACGGTATTCTGACATTCTGACGGTGTAGTATTACTTGAAAATAAGCCAACAGTGTTTGATCGGGTAGGGGTGTGTCCTATTTTATCTTGTGCAGTACCTGAGAGTTAGATTATTCGGTAGCGCAACAGGGTACATCACCGACAAGCTATCCCATCTCTGTTGGAAGGGCAGTGACAAGTCCGCCAACGACTAAGTTCTCCTACGACAAGCTGGGACACTCTCATCCTAGGGATTCCAAGGCATTTGCAAGTTTGACCACCAACAGGATACGCCACTTTTAGAAAATGGTACAGAATGTCGAGACCTCGCGTTACATGAAAACGCGTTTTCATTCTTGATTCGCTCACGTCAAGGTAAAGTGACGACAATGCCACGTTTAAAAATTGGCATAGAATGTCGGCGCCACCCTCGACCTTTACACCCACTTTATTAGTTGTGGTTGTGTGATTAGTTGCGGTTTCTGGTGTTACATGTATAGCCGCAACGAGCGAGGCAGACACGTTGCGTAGCTTATCACAGAAGGTATCGATCGTACCCATCAAGGTCCACCGCCAACAAACTATGCCGTTTTTTTCGTATATGGTACAGTTCCGGTCAAAAAAACGCCCTATTTCGTTATATCGAGGGTCATAATAACAACCATGGAGAAAATCTATTATCTCGAAAACTACTGGACCGATTTTTATTAAACAAAAACTGAACTACTATTAGATTGTCTACTGTATTTCTACCCTTATTAAATACTATGTTAACTGACTGAAAATAATTGACCGAGCGAGAAAAACTTACTGATATCTGATGATATCTCGTAAACCAGTGGAAGGATTTTCATGAAACAAAGACTGAATTGCATATTATATTTTTCTAATGAATATTGCATGTCATACGCATAGAAATATAGCATATATCATAACAATTAATCCAGTTTTTGTTTTATTCAATTCTATCTAGTAATTTATAAGATATATTATTAGTTATCAACTCGTGCTGCTCGCTCGGCCTATTATATTTGGCTTCTTACCATTACATGTAATACGTATAGAAATATAGCTGATGTCATAATAAGCAACCCGGTTTTTGTTTCATTCAATTCTGTCCAGTAGTTTTCGAGATATCAACATTTTCGTTCAGAGTCACATACATTAATCCTGCAACTTCTTCTATATAACGAAGGCAGTTTTTTTTGACCGGAACTGTACATAGCATCGGTACTGCTCCGGTCATTCAGACTTGCTTTGAATCTTGGAGCATTCCAGTCAATTTCCACCATCAACAAGCCGTACCAGTTTCTTTTTAAATGGGACAGACTTGATTTATAATGCATCCATGTACCACTCCCGACAAGGTCCCCCACCAACAAGTTAGGCAAAAAAAAATGGGTTACCTTGTCAGAGGAACAGCTGGTCAGTGATTTCAAAATAAACTCTTTTGATAAATGAGTCTTGGTAACCAGCAAGACCTTTAAATATTTTTAGCTAGATGTCAAAAAATATATTTTGTTCAGTGTTCAGTTCAGTTAACATGTTCTGTCTGTCGCTTTGACTCTAGCTTATATATTTTTTATTTATTTATTTAGAAAAGATATGGCATGCTGAAGTTGTTGCGAGTGGACCAGTAGAGAGGAAGTACGAACTGGATTTCAACCTCAAGTTCGACTTCCCCTACAGGGATCACCCCTACAGGGATCACCGCACCACCGAATTCCACTACAAGAGATCTCCCATCCCCGATTATGATGGAAATGCATTTGAGGTAAACCATCGAAGTAAAACTCTAGGAAACACTTTTAGTGCTATTTATTTAGGGGTAGACACAGTGCCGGAGATATACGGCCATGCAAGAATGAAGAACTGAGCCTAAGGGCGTGTTTAGCAATGATTCGTCATTGCATTCTCACAGCTAAAAGCTAGAAGTCATCTGAACTTCCAACATGGCGATGATTTTAGCTGGCTGGTTATGGCAAAACTATGAAGGCCATAACTTGCATGGAAAATTTCAACCTCAGCGATACCTGGCAGTAGGGCTCACCCTTAGAAACTCGATTTCCAACCACTTTCCCATGAATGGGCCCACCATATTTTTTTCCTCGTATCATATCCCTGTGGAATAGTCTTCTAGAATCATTAATTTCGTCACCTTCTGTAAACAGTTTTAAAAATAGTTTCGACGCTAACATTGAAGAAACAAAATCCAGATTTGGTGTACTTTTTTCTATAACTATCGGCAAGCAATCAATAAGGGATGATTTAAGAAGAGGGAAAACTAGACTAGAAAACAAAAAAGAAATAAACAAACAAATAAATTAATAAAAAAAAATGTGTAGGGAATAAAACTGAGAAAACAGAACAAACTTTGGAAAAAATAGAATTGGATAATTCATTTGGATGATGGGGATAGCAAGAAAGTAATAGTAAATTAATTCGTGTATAAAATGAATTTTTTTAATGCATTTCATATTTGAATATTGAATTTACACCAATGCATGCCTTTTTTGGTTTGACGTTTAGGGAGGCATTAACTAAAATGATTGCAATAATTTGTAAGACTATTTTTCCGTACGTTGGAAAAACGCCACCGGTGATCAAAATAAGCATTAGTCGTTATTAGTGTTAACGAGTAACAATGCAAACGGACTGCCAGTGACAAGACATCATCGGCAAGACATCATTGTCGATAAAATGGACGCGCTACTTGTTTGTAATAAGGCGCATGGCTTCGGGCCACTAAGCTGTTAATAAATCCGCAATCCGCGATACTTATTGTTGGTGGTTGAAAGCAAATCAGCAAACGCTTTAATTTATATGATTGAAGTCCTCACTGCAGGAAAACTAATATATATATATATATATATCTCCGTTCGCATTCAACATTTTTTGACCAAATTTGGCCAGATAGTAGATAACTGGCATTGGCTAAAATAAGATGCTACACAAAAAAAGCTACAAAAGAAGTGATATCTAAAACGATATCCATAAGGGTTTAAGACCCCGCCAAGTTTCAGCCAATCAAATTAGTGATATAGGAGCCAAAATGGCTGCCACCAAGTTTCTACATTAGTTGCCAAGCTAATCCTACCGACTATTACGTCACACGTTAAATCAAAAACTTGACCATTGCTACCAATAGTAGTTGTAGTACTTGTAAGTTGTGAAGCTTGTTAAGCTATTGAACTTAAAGTTGTCAGGATTTTTTCCTCGACTGTAAACTGCAGTAGTAATCCTTTGGTATTATGAGAAGTAGCGTAAAATATGATTTCTTCTTATCTACTTACGATTCTTATTATCCTTTAGATCTGTTACAATTCCGAAGCTAAAGTGGAAGATCTTTACTCTATTTTCACGGACAGAACTCACACGAAGAAGCCAGTTTCATGGAACTACAAATCCAAACTGTTCCTCGGAAAGTACTGCAAAGATGGTACAAAAGAAATCACTGTCACGGTAAAGCTCTTTTGTATATATATATTTCGTTAGAAACTACAGTAAATTCTGATTTATACATCTTTTGATGTTCCCACATGCATAGCACCAGCATTGCTGCCAGAACTTCTATTTTTAGTTAGACGGCTAGTTTGAAATCACACACAAAAAAGACCTAAAGGTGTGTGATTTTCCCACACACCAGGGAACATTCACAAAATACATTCATTTTCCAAAGTCTTGGGGGTACTTTTGCGAAGGCCGTCTACATATTTCAACAAAGTGTTTTATTTTTTAATTATTCATTTTTAGGTGGTGATAATTTCCATTTTTGGGATGCTTTTGTTTTTAGTACTTACCATAACCATACTTTGTTTTATATAACGATGCTTTTTAACCGTCTCATTTGTTCATCTGCATTTTATTTTTTACTTGGGCCAAACCTACACCTCCCGTGTCCAACACGTTTGGCGATGCCATCGGGGGCATTAAGTCCCTGACAGGTCTAACCTTGGTGGTAAGGCATTCGTGTCCCAATACCTAATCCCCTCACCTTCCCTTGCCGGCCAATCTCTTTCGTTATATATGCTTGTCTTGTGTTTTTAATTGAGGCTGGCTGTTAGCGATCTATAGGGTCCTTGCCATACCTGTTGCTATCGTGACAAATTGTTATTATTATTATTATACATTAAGAAAGAAATTTTTTAAAAATTTACCGATCAGGTGTACTAAGCATCAAATTTGGGAAAACTAATTCACTGATAAGTGTTGGAGTCCATCCAACATTTCAGTGTCAGTCCCCATTTGCCACGTCGGTTTCCATTTCTCCAGTTAACATGCATAGGGTAGGATTGCATAATTTTCATGATTATTCGCCTTATGCAGTTATGGTGGCTGATGTAAGGATGTTGCAGATTGAAAGGGAAGGGCACTTTTTCGCGTAAATGGTTTGTTCTTGGTGAAGAAACGTGGACAAGCTTGGCATTTTGAAGGTTTACTATTGACCATACCTGAATTGGTTCCCCAGCGAACGCCAGTTATAGCACTCAATGTTTCTCCAGTATAACGGAATTTAAGTTTATCCCGAATAGTTCCCTTTCTTTTATCTCCCCTACAAATCAGCTGGCCCCCAGTTTTATAGTACTGCATTACTACAGCTCCTTAATCTATATTAATTTAAAATGATCCAACCGCATATCAGAATGTAATCCAGTGAGCAATTTGGGCTTACGCTTCATCTGCATAACGATAATTTGACTTGAACTAACGAACCATTAGCGTAAATAACTGATATAGCGTTTTTGTCCAGGCCCACTCGCCAGGGGCGCGGACTAGTATCGACACGGAGTCACGTTAATTCTGGGATTTTGTTAAATACTGACCCGCGTGTACGAGCCGGAATTACAGTAACTCCGTTTCCTTAATTTGCTTTAAAAGTGTTTGAAATAAACCGGAATTGTGGTAACCCGGAGTTACCCTAACTCTTGTGTAATTTGACAATAATATAGTTGCGGTTTCTGATGTTATATGTATAGCCAAAGTGAGCGCTGTAGCGTGAGTGAAGCAGGTATGTTATTTAGGGTAATTCCAGTTCCCTTGCTGGCATCCGTATTTAAGAAAAAAATCAAGAGTTACAATAATTCCACAATTCCGTATTATTTCAGACACTTTTAAAGAAAATTAAGAAACCGGAGTTACTCTAATTCCGGGTCCCACACACGGGCCAGCATTTAAGAAAATCCCAGAAGTTACGTTAACTCCATGTCGATACAATTCCGCTTCCCCCACTCGCCCTCTGTCGCGATTTGTATTTTTCATTTCAGTGGGTAACTGAAATGAAGGTTGCAAAAATGAACCTCTGGTTCTCCACACCAAACCAAGGGATCTATGTCTGTTAACATAGATCCGTACATTCTTCCAAGCCCAGATTTGGGTTCTAAATCCTCCATCTCAAGAAAAACTTTCATCCCACCGTGGCCATCACGCAATGCATAGCTAGCTCGCAATTGTTACATTCGGTTGTTGAAACATGGGCACAAGAAAGCGCATTTTAACGAAGCATTTTGAAATGCGCATCAAAAACCAGTACCTGTTTGCAAGAGGCAAGACTGAGATTAGGATCATTCCACTGAGGAAGGGGATTCATGCGAGTACGCAGAGAAAACCTTTCCTTTCTGGGCTTTCTTTAGCGAAGAGTGAGCAAGTCCCAAGCTGCTCTTCTCCAGCATGTAGTAAACTGGGTCAGCTTAAAACCAAATAACCAAACGTATGCACGTCTTAGTGATCCTCCTAGTCATGTAGGCTTATTTTCAGTTTATTTACCGAAATTTCGAATGGCACCAGCACAAATTACGTGGGCGCCGTAACTGTGCTTCAATGCGCTTCAACAGCGCTTCAATGCGATTGCGAGTGTTTACATGAATAAAGACGATGCGGTTCAGACTCCCGATCCGCCTCTACAAGGTGCTTCGGTTTCTGTATCGCCAGACGGAGAAAGCGCCACGAACGGGTATTTACAAGACCCACGGAGGCGACAGGGACGCGATGCTCAACCCACTGAAGCGCTTCGAAGTTATCATGTAAACGTAGTGATTGTTGGGCTCTTTCACGTGCACTTACGTTGGAAAGGAAGCAATTCCAGACCTATGTTCTTGTGGAATTCTAGTGACACGCGTGAGAAACAGAGCAAAGGACCTTCTGTGTGCTGCTGACTAATTGCCTGTCTGTTTGTATGCACGATAACCTTTGAAAACATTGTCCTATTCATTTCTAATTTTGAACGTACATTCGTTTGGGTTTGAGTAGATGATTTCTGTCATTTTGACTGTCAATATCATATTTTTACATCATCAACACAATGTTTGTATCAATATTTGGGAATGAATTGACACGCAAATGGCGCATGAAAGCACGTGCGTCATGTCCATCTATTAATATGGACAAAGTAAACCCGCACTCTAATTGGTAATGTCTTCACTGTTGTTTTCATTACTTTGGTGTACAGAACTCGTCACCCACCCTTCATTTAAAATGGGTCTGGGTCAAAAGGCCGACAGCAAAAACATCAACGGCTGAAAGGCATAATGTCCAACGGATACTATTTGCAGATTTAAAAAAACATTATTTATTCCCACTTTAATATTTTATCTGCAAATACTTCAACGTGTTGAATGCGTTGATATCATGGCTTTAGATGCATTGATATCATGGCGCTGGACAAAATGTATTAACTATACCTCAACAACATAGATATATTACAGTCTTAAAGTAATTGCAAAAGAAGAGAAATAAAATTCGACCCCTGACTGGTAATGAAAGAATCACCGTAGACATCCAATAAACAGTAAAATTTGCAGCAGTTTATCCTGGCGTGATTACTACACTTTATTCAAACACAAATTAGCGAATAAAACATTTTGGGTGGTTTTTTTTATTTAAAAAAAAATTTTCGTTAAATTAACAACAAGAATTCGAAATGAACCTCCAGCCCTTCAATCACATTCCAGTGTTTGTCATGGGCGTAGTAGTGAGTTCGTGAATTTTTGTTTGCTAGGAATCTGTTTTTTTTTTTTTAGTCACATAACAAATTATTAAATAAATGCACATAAATCATGGACTTCTGGTTTAAAACTTCAGAAATTACGTTATGGATCAGGTAAATGCAGAAAGGAAGGCTGCCTCCTGACGGGCAAGAACATTGCAACTGGATGTATACTCAATTTTTTTTTGGGGTGTCCATTTTTATACATAATTGTGCTTTTGTACCTCGGTGTTTTGACTGCTCCCTTTATAACTTAAATTTCAGGTCACCGTTTGTACCACAAGTGAGATGAAAAATTTTAGTGTAGGTAGTTAGCACTCCTGCAGTACACTTCTTTTAAGGTGCTGTTTCAATGACTTTCATTTCATGTAAGTTATTACATGTTACGGATAGACATTTTATTATGTGTATATATATACAAGAATTTGTTATTCAAAATGCATTATGGTTCAATCAAAAACTTCTCAGGATGCTTTGAAAATGAGTTTGCTGTACTGATGAACATTTTCCACTTAATATTTATTTGCTTCGATTGCTCTTTCCAGGGCAAGGGAGAGAGAAGTGAAGAACAGAAGAGCATCGACTATGATAAACTGGCAATCTACAAACAATGCAAACATGACTTTGAGGAAGGCTACGAGTACAGTCCGGACTGCTGGGAAGTCTGGAAAGACCTTGGACGCATGGACCAGTTTACCTTTGATGTTCATTATAAAAACGTAACTATTATTGTATAACACTGGTATACAAATTATCCATAATTATCAAAAGACACAGCAAGTATCACTTGGCTTGGGATAGTAGCCGAGTTTGATGGTAATGTGGAATTATTTATTGAGAGAATAAAAGCAGTAAAAGTAGTCAACGTTTAAAAACGCCAGCAAGCGCTCATTTACACAGTAAAATGCGTCGTTTCGGAATTGTTCACCCCGTTTTCAAGCCAAAAATTGTTTTATAGCATCACAAGTTACACTTAAATGGTTTCCCATTTTAAAGAAATGCAAGCCACAGCAGTAAAAACTGAAAATTAAAAAGATAAAAAGTGAAACCCAGTCAGCGCAAAAGCTGAGTCTGGGACGACCTCTCCCTAAAGATGCAGGGAAGAAGTGATTCGTGGAGTGGAGAGGGTTGGAATTGCAACCCCTTCTTCTCCACTCTTGGAATTGAAAATTTTTCTCGCCAGGGTCATCCCACCTTTGGTCAGTGGTAGAGGAGCGTTTTGCAAGATGGCCGTTTTTATCATTACGTGTGTGTAGTTTCTAGCATTTTGTTGTGAACAAGAAAGCCAAAGTAAAATTGAAATTTTGTTGTCTTTTATGACACTGAAACCAGGATTGGTCCTCGTTTTTTATTCCTCCTTTCCACAAAATAATCGGATTGAAGGGTTAACATCGTTTTAATTACATGGAGTGTGCAGCCGAATAAACCTAAAAGATGTGCTTTCGGACATTGCAGAAGGGGAAGCCGGGGCAAAATCGATATGCGGAGCAAAGTGGATAATGGGCATTACAAGAAAACTACCACTGCTAGAGCGCTGTTGATTTTTTTTCAGCTGCAGCGCTACTATATATTGACGTAACGTTAGTTTGGTATTTTGACACTAGCGGGATTAGTGTGTATCACGCCTTTCAGCTTTCTATGCAGGTTGAAAAAAAAATCAGCGAGGGAAACGTGTGATATCTTCGAAACTATGCGAAGAAAGATAATTATGGTCTCATTTTAAAGAGGAATTCTTTCAGAATAACGCAGTACTGTAATTTAGTTTGAAAATTTAAGTATAGTTTCAGGACGAAGTAAAACAGGATGAAGGTACACAGTGGGGCAATGTGGATACCACGCGCATGGGGCAAAGTGGATACATACTGTTAGTGCTTCCAGTCAAGGTCATCCAGTGAGCCATGGAAAGAAAGAGTCTTTTACCTCTGCGGAATTTGTTTTTTTTTTATGATTTAGAGTGGTGCGTAATTATGTAAAGAAAGCACAAGGATGATGGACTGAAACAGAAGGATAATGGACCGAAACACAAGGATAATGGACTGAAACACAAGGATAATGGACTGAAAC
>JAHWFP010234344.1:0-23687 GCA_023313725.1 Lithobius niger | reverse complement strand
GCACATTTCTATCACGCACTGCAACAAAGATCTCTGTTATATAATCTAAAAGCAGTAACCATCACAATTGCCGGTTAAAAATGAGTTAGCTTAGGCCTATTTTACAATTTTGGTAATTTACCTATAGTTTTAATTTCGTAAGTAGCAGCAAACGGAGAATTGGATTGTACGGCAAGCCTATTCATTTTTAAAACATCGTGTGCCTCCAGGCACACATCCAGTGTTACTACGTAATGCGTATCGTGAGCCTATATATAGATCAGTGGTAGTACGGAAGTGACGGGGAGACGCAATAGATAGACGTTTTAATATGCTATTGATTCAGCCAGCAACGACTCGTAGCAACTTGACGTTGCCGTGGTGACGTGATTTTAGGCCCAATTTTATTAACTGCAGCTTTGTTATTTCTTAAGTATCAGTCGGATGAGGGGAGTTTTAAAAGTCAGCGGCTTGCGAGTCGCTTGGCAGCGGGGAACGCTTTTCCATTGAAATAACAAACGGGCAAGCGTTTCCGCTTGAAAGCGACTCGCAAGCTTTTAAAACTTCCCTATAGGCCTAATGGACAATTTGCTTCGAAGGTAAGCCTATTCATTCATGCAACAAGAGACGAGACTATTTTAAACAAAGCTAAAATCCTTTTGTATTTTCGGCTGCGTGTTATACTTAGGATTTCAATTCGACGATGAAATGTTATTATTTTATTTAGTTACGTCGAGGAAGCCTATTAGCTATAAGGAAGTAACGATGTTTTAATTTGCCGTGTTTTTGACAATGAAACTAACGTTGTCACTAGTGGTCGTCTCTATCTGTTACCATTCCGAAGTTGAAAAAAAGTAACGGACAAACGGACGGACGGACAAAGTCGTTGCAATAGTCTTCTTAGCCGGTACGGCTGTACAGAAGACTAAAATGGCTGCCATCAATGGTGTACCAAGCTATCCCATGTACTGACCGAAAAGTGTTCCACTTAGAAAGAAGTGAAACACCCCTGTCCACGAACAACCATCAAACTATTGGGTCGAAGATAAGAGCAAAGATAAACTTCTCCATTGCTACAATCAGTAGCAATGGTCCACATTTCCATTAACGTCTGAAGTAATGGTCGGTGGGATTAGATTGGCGGTTGTTCGTTGTCGGGGGTGATATCCTACTTTCTAAGGGAACACTTTTCGGTCAGTGCATGAGTTAGGCTTGGTACACCATATAGAACCCTTGATGGCAGCCATATTTAGTCTGATTTCTCTACTTTGATTGGGTGAAATTTGGCGGGTTCTTTCACCCCTTATTGGTTTTGTTTATTATCTTATATTGTCTGTTGGCTATTTTCTACATCCAAAAAGGATCATCATTAATTTTTACGCTGTCTGTTGTAAATTGTAAATAATTTGTATTTTATTAAATGTTTTAAAATTATTTATTTATCTATTTATTCATTTTTAAAAATTGTAAATTAATTTTTGTCATCAGCGGAGCCGTGACTGGTCCCAAATTATTATTACGAGTACCTATTAGGTCGTATTTTTTTTTTAGCTTTCCATCTCCATCATTTATCCTTAACAAATTAAATTTGTAAGCAACTTAACCGCCTGTCGACCACTACAAACTGCTCACAAAAGAATGAAAATAATTAGGTTCAGTGACCTGAAGCGAACTTTGTGAAGTCACTCTAAGAATTGGAGCACAGCGAACAAAGCACAGCCAAGTGGATGGCGCGTCCTGGTCTCCAAGATAAAAGAACAAAAGATCGAATCAAGTCCCCAACTACCTAAAACTGACTATCCCCCCCCCCCCCCCCCCCCGATGTTCGAATGTATCCTATTTTAAAGCTGGAATTTTGAAGCATTCCCAGTCGAAGCCATAGCATCAGAAGGCGAGCGGGGACAATTTTGCTAAGCAATTCCATTCGGAAATTCCTAAAATCCTTTACATGCCACAGTCGACAAGAGCGCGAGATATCACAGGGCCCACCTCTTGCTGAAAATGCCAGCAGTGGATGAGGTCACAGGCTTGAAGCCGGGACCTGTAGTATACATGCGATTGTCATACTGACCATCAGCACACCTTAACCGCTTCTGCCCAACCAAGTCTAACCATTCTAAGACCTTCTGTAGACCTTCTTATAGTACTGTATTAGATAGTACCCTTAGATATTTGGTGCATTAAATTCCGAACATGGACGGACATGTTGCCATTCAGTACGTAGGCCATAACTTTCAACACTGCTCTTTAGTTTTTCAACTGCATAAAAAATACAGATGCAAACCTATTTACATTGACTTTTGGAATGTCAGACTGCCTGAGCGGGAAAAGAACAATCGACCTTTGAGACCAAAGGTCGAAGTGCTACCGCAAACTGTCACGGTCTGACACAAAATGGGTTTGCAAGTTGCAACTGTATTTATTTTTCACGTATCCCGCCGATTTGGCTTTCCATCTAGTGTACAAGATAAGCAGCTTTGACAACCGGATTGGACTTATAATTTCTTTATTAATCAGGGATTATTCTTCTACTTTACCCAATCTCGCTACAAAACAATTGTGAAATGCAGCAACTATATCTGTTGATATCCAAACCGTATTCCGTATAATACGACTTTCGTGCACTTAGGTCTGTCTCGCTACCTGGCTCCCAACGTTACGGTGTGAACAGCTTGAATACTCATCAAGACGTTACTAAGTAAGCCTCGTGATATAGTTATCTCAGCTGGCCTCGTTTCTGATCTGTAAAGCATCTGTAAAGAACTGAAGTTGCGTTTAAGAATTCGTACGCATTGTCAACCAGGAATTCTGTTTTCGTCCCGATCGTGGCATGGGGCGATAACGGGCAAAAAAAAAAGCCTCGTTTGCTGTAAAGCAAGAATAACCTAGAAAAGAAGTTTGTGCCATGCAAAGAGCTTAACCCTTAGTTGGATCAAGGGCATGAATTAACTCCAGGCTATTTTTTTTCTTTCATTACAGATTTATTAATGTACTACATACATAACCATTTGCAGTCTTTTTTTTTTTTTGTTTCCAGTTATGTAATGTCCTTTGGGAGGTTTAACTGTAAAAATAAAGTTAAAGTTAAAATTGAGGCTCTTTTTTTTTTTATCTCGTGACAATTAGGTCATTCGTTTGATTCTAACCTGAATTCACTTGGTTTGGAGACGACGACCACTGAGCTGTTGCTGCTCGCTTTGCTCGGGGGTGCACGAGGACCTAAGGATTTCACGTTCAGTCAACTGTTGCTACCTGACAACACCGCGTGCAAGGGCGCCCCCTTACAGACGGAAGTTGGGGCAGTTAGGGTACGCGTTTTTTACCCTTTTGCTCTTTTTTACCTCTTTTTCGCCTTTATTTGCCTTTTTTGCCCTTTAGGGAGGTAACATTCTAAAGAAAAACTATTAAAACAAGGGCAAAATCTATAAAACAAATACTTTTCGATCATAATACTAATTCCAGGGTTGGAATAATGTCTTACTTTTTTTGCCCTTTTTTCGATGGGGGGGGGGGGGGGGGCGCCAACTTACTCGATGGTCTGCGTACACCTTCGACCGCTTGACTTGTGGTTAACATTTCTTAAGTTTTGTCAGGAGTAGCATAAAAGAGGAGTCTCCAAGATAATTCTAGCCCGTGATCCACCTCTCGTTCAGAATCGTGACCCTATGCGCCCGGTTGTCAAACGAGTGACTGCTTTTACATTTTCGAAAACGTGTGTGAACAAATATGTATGAAAAACATCACTCGGGTTGAGATGCGCTCAAACAAAATCTTAATTCGCGCCTTAAACGAGGATGGAGTTTTGTGTCTCAAGTCAAGGCCGACTGAAGTAGAAATTGCGTGCCTTGTCTCCCAGACCCGCGTCAGTTCTCGCGGATGCCGGGAATTATTACCTCTTAGCACTGCTTTAGTAAAATAAGATTTTGGCTATGATAAATTAATTATTCTGGAACCAGGAACTTAAAGCCAGTTGCCACCAAATTAGCATTGCAGCATCTAGGCCTATCGAGTTTTCTCTCGCAGGAAGCAAAGGAATGCACAAAGCAAAACTTTTATACGCAACAAACAAGCCACGTGACTCCTTAATTATTGAGTAAAAATTTGGAACGTCCTCGTGCACCTGGAAACAAGCTATAAAGATTAACGATATTAGTATCACTAGATGGCGCCACAAAAATATAAAGAAAATCTTCTAGCGCCATCTAGTGACACTAATATCGTAAACCTTTACAGCTTGTTTCCAGGTGCACGAGGGCGTACTAAATTTTTACTCAATAATTAAGGAGTTACGTGGCTTGTTTGTTGCGTTTAAAAGTTTTGCTTTGAGCGTTCCTTTGCTTCCTGCGAGAGAGAACTCGATAGGCCTCGATATGCTGCAATGTTAATTTGGTGGCAACCGACCTTTAAATCAGCAGCTTTTCTCCCAGACGACCTTGTTAAGAATGGCGAGGCGGGAATACAAATAGGGTGATAATTTACGAGCACCTGATTTTCTTTAATTTTGTTTTTACCTTAGTTGCGTATTTATCATAGCAACCGAGCAACGGTAGGTTGAACGTCATCAACGCCAATGAAGGAGAATTTCACGCACGCACACCTTTCACCAAAGGAACGGGGAAAAAACCCTTTAATGTTAGCGTCGCAATAAATGGATTAGGTGCCACAATACAGGAAACCTGGCTTCAACTACTAAATGTACGCGTTGTCGACCATTTTTTCTTTTATTCGTAACCATGGCAACCAACGAAAGAATAAAGCTGTGTTAACATTTGACATTCATCAATGAAGGTGAAGTGATTGCAGCAACCAGTTTTTTTTTCCAAACAACAAACTGAAGCCCGGGTGTTGTAGGATACACGCGGTTTGCAATACTGGTACGGCATGGTCGTTCACGTGTATGCTCACGTTTCACCAATTTAGTTTTTTTCAATCAAATTTTCGTGTATACTGGCTAACAAACGGTGATTTTATTGTATAGGCCTATCGCGGGTCTCAAAACTGTTAACAACCAGTTAATGAATATTTGTTTACATAACAATAAAAAAGCCAAGCAGAGCACAACAAACAAATGAAAAGCACGACGTTTCGAGGTTACTTTCACCTCGTCATCAGGTGCTCTAAATCCACAAAAGTTTCGTCAACTTTTGTGGATTTAGTGCACCAGATGACGAGGTGAAATGTCGTGCTTTTCATTTGTTTGTTGTGCACTTCTTGGCTTTTTAATTCTTATATCACTATAGTGCGTGTTTTACTTCATTTGTTTATAGTATAAGGTAGCCTAGTAAGTCATTGACTGTATAAACCTTTCCAGTTTACAATCTTAGCTGGCACATATGACTAGCTCACTGCCCGTCTAAAGACTGGTGAATTTAATTTATAACATCACTAAAATAAATGAAGTGGCTCTGTTATTGTGGGTCTTGAGTTATATCGCTCCCTCCTCTCCACCCCCCCCCCCCCCCACCCGGCTCCCAACACCGATTTCGATAGCATCCGTGTTCGATAGCATTCTAAACACAGCATCTGCGTTCCAGATCATCCGCCATCCAATAGGCTGATGTGGGTCACGTGATCTCGTTTTAGTTATGAAAATCGCAGCGGTGCTGCGAATAGTGTTGTTCTTTTTTTTGATTTACCGCTATTTTCTTTATATTGCTCAAAGATTCTATACGGTGCTACATCTAGGAGTGAAAAGGTGAAATGGCGCCTTTAATGATTTAAGGGTAACGAAAAATGTCGGTGCTTGGATCACTGCAGACCTACAGACAACCACTCATTGCAATCATATCGCCTAAGGTACAAAAAAGGGCACAGCTCATCAGACGTTGTTTCGTATATAAAGATAAAGCAACATTAATTTGGGCTTTCTTGGTTTTCGTCCGTCCTATTCCGTCCTGCCACGTCTGGTCACCATACCTCATCAAGGGTATTAAACTTATGAATCGATCCAGAAGATGTTCACCAACCACATTCCAGGATTGCATAATGTGCCATACATTGAACGTCTTAAAGGCGCCTTTCACCTTTTCTCTTCGTAGAAGCAGCACCGTAGTATCTTCGAGCAACATAAAGAAAATAGCGGTAAATTAAAAATGGAACAACACGATTCGCAGCAGCGCCGCGATTTTCATAACTAAAACGAGACCACGTAACCCTATTGGATGAGAGAGAATCTAGAACGTGGATGCTGTGTTTACAATATGGGCAACGCTATCGAAATGGTGAACAGGCGCCTGCAAGGTTCTCGAACTAGGTCATTGGAGATGAGACCTTTATCTCACATACTCTACTCTGCACATCCAAACTGCAGTGGAGCCCGAGACGTTTTTTACTTTAAGCCATAATATCTTCACTATAGGGGCAAGCCTTTAAAATTAACGCATGGCTCCTTTAACGGAGAAAATTACAAGCACTTTTTTGCTAACCGTGTTTGCCCATTTGGAATTCTCTGCCCTCTGAGGTGGTCCCTGCATAGTTTTAAGAGAGCTCTGAAGGAGATCAATCTCTCCAGTTCAAACGTCACTCGTCCCACCCGCCCCCCCAAAAAATAAAATCTGAGTTTTATATGTTACGTTTTTAAGATTGTACATTTGACTTAGGATGATGTAACCTGCATTTTGCTTTTTTTTCCCCCATGTTTTTATTGTATCTTTTTATTCATGTTAGCTGCTCTTTTAATTTTGGACTGCATATAAATGGAGGATGCGCTCTCTTCTCTGTTCGATACAGTTTCTTTGCGGCATAAAAGAATTTATTGTTATCTAGACACACACTAGTGTGTCGCGCCAAGTTAGGCAACAAACATCACAACAAACATCACATCAATTCAATTGTCGAGGTTGTAAACCATTGTAGCGCGACGCCATGGCGTCAGCGCATAGTGAAGCATAGTGGGACAAATTTCAGGTACTTGGGGAAAAATAATAATACGGTACAAAAGATTAAATTGTGTGGAAATCGAGAGCAAATGACCCACCTGATAAAAATTAACTCATGTTTGAATGCCAGCTATGCTGCTTTCAATGCAAAATCTGCCCCTCAATAACGTTGAAAATGTGTTACTACCTAGCTAGCTATGATCCGCTCATCCCCATGTTAAATCCCCTAGGGTGATTATTCATCGATTCCGAGATAACGGGAAGGCTTCCAGCTATGAAATTGGACGACTGGGTGCACTACAATACGAACTGCGTACCTTTAATGGTTTGGAGCCTGGGGGCGTAACAAGGATGAGGTGGGATGGCGCGTAAGTACGAAAATATTGTTATAACCATTGTTAGTATTGTCGGCATCGTCTCTCATTGGACGGCCAAAGTTCCGACAATGAGAACGTGTATACTGACGTACGTGCCTAGGCACACACTAATGTATCACGATAAATCTAAACAACGTTGCAAAGAAATTGTATTCACGTCCAATTCACGAAAAATAAACCAAGTGTAAAAACAAAGCAAAATAAACAAAGCCAAAAACTGGTAAGAAGGCCACCAAGTTAGAGTGGTTCGGCCTTTCAAAGGAGTGATATCAACACACCAAAACTAACTAAATACAACAAATTACAACAAAATTAAAACCAAGCCAAAAGCCAATAAAGAGGTGACTAAGTTGAGAATGGTTCGGCCTATAGGCAAAAGGTAGCAGCAAATTGTTTAAAACCAATTTCTTGTTAACGTGGCACTTTATTACTCATCTACACGGTAGTGGAGTTGAGTCAATACACAATTTTAAAAAAAGGAGTGATATCATATCAAAAACCAAAATGGTAAAAGGGGCCGCCAAGTTCAGAATAGTTCGGCCCTTCAAAGCAGTGATATCAACACACCAAAACATTCGGCAACTTAATCGCACCGAATAATACTTTGGACGTTAAATGAAAATTTGAACATTTCTACCGAAAGTAGCAATGTTCTGGTTTTCATTTAACCTTCGAATTATTAAGCGGTGCGATTAACTTGGCGAATATTTTGGTGTGTTGATATCACTCCTTTGAAGGGCCGAACCATTCGGAACTTGGTGGCTCCTTTTACCAGTTTTGGTTTTTGATATGATATTATAAACCTGCGATAGGCACAGTATGGGATAATATGCCGAAAAATGTTTTAAAGAACTATAATGTTTACCAAGACTCAAAACCGGACTGCTTCAGGAAGCTAAAAATCAGATATCTATGGGCGACAGCAGATTTCAAGTGCCATTAATATGGCTAAATGTGGGGAGCCCCATATAGGCAATAGTTTCTTGCTGAAGTCACTCTGGGTTTGAGCTATTTATCACAAGCAACATGCCTATGCTGTCATCCACAGAATGTTCTCTATATTCTCTACTACTAACGAGCTCGAACATGGGCGAAGCAGTCTATCTACAAATATCAATGGGTGACAGTATCTTGATTTTCAGCTAAAATGTTTATTATCTGTCGGGTACGAATGGTCAGATTTAGTACTGAGAGGCGTGCAGTTTCGTTTTCTTACTGATTTATTTACTTCCGTAGATGTTGTTATTGTTGTCACTGATTATTCGTTCACGGAAAATCTGGAGTTTGGATTTCGTTTTTGGAATTTGGATTTTGCTGCCATCTTGAAATCAACTTTTTCGATAAAAATGTAAGTAATAGTTATTGGTGAAAAACGAGCGGTTATCGATTTTTAATCCACGGCTGTGATTACTGTCCCGGCTGTGGGTTAAAAATCGATAACCGCAAAGTTTCTCACCATTAAAAGATTTTTCTCATGGTTGGGACGTCAAGCTAACTCGTATTTAATTAAACGTGTGTGTGTTTGTTTTGTGAAAATTGCTTCAAGAAATACGGTAATCAATCAGTGTGTTGCTATGAATGATGGTCATTTAATTTTAGTTATTGAGGCTGGAGTGGGTGGTAGACGGACGAGTCCTTTGGGTCAATTTTGTGGAGGGGAGGGGGGGAGTGGGTGGGAAGGAGATAGCCGGGTCGTATTTGGCCAGATTTCACGCTAGTAAGCTCGCTCGTGTTTTCGAAACTGTTCGGAATGAAAACACTTCCATAAGAGGCAGCAGGGATAGAATGACATTGTGCTGGGACATTCTGGCAAAGTATGTAATTCATTTTGTGCGTTTGTAGTTTGAGAATTGTTAAAAAAAAATACGGTAATAGTGTATCGGCGGTATGAATGAAGGTCATTCCATTTTAGTTCGTGGAGGGAGGGGGGAAGGGAGGAAGTTATGCGGAGTGAATAAACTTAGTAATGGGCCAGACATGTGAGAGTTAGCATGGATAGGATTTCATTCGGGACATTCCGGTCAGTTAAGTAATTTCTTTCGTATGTTTTTATTGTGTTACTTTTTTGCACGCTGTATTTGGTTGTTGGTGTGTGCGTTCCCGGTCGTGTGATCCGGAAGTGTCAAAAGTGTGAGTTATCGGTAAAAGTGTGGGTTAACTTGATAACCCACACTTTTTGCGTTGACGCTCACTTCCGGTCATGGTTAACGGATTTTAACCTACGGAAATTTAGCATGGCGTTGAGTTAGCGTGACGTTCAAAGCCGTGGTATAATACTAAAAATTATTCTAATGAAATATTTAGAAGTTATACGAAGAAAAAAAAAGACTCTTTTTTTTTGGAATCCATTTTGGGCTGCTATTTTGAATTTTTATTGAATGGTTTAAAACCAAGCACGTCAACAAAGAATAATTCTACAAAATTTTATACGAATCGATTCACGACGGATAAGACACCATAATAAGAAATTGTCCGACTTGAAAATAGGACATCGTTCGCTTCACTCATTTGGTCAATAAGAACATCGTTTGAATTTAAACCAAACGACGTGTATGCATGACTTCCTTTGATGATTTCTAGGTGATAAAAATCCAAACTGGCGGTCCAAGACGGCGTCCAGAAACGGTTTGGGGCTTGTAACTTCTCTAAATCGTTCATCAGATTTAACGCATATTGGTTAAGAATTCAGAACTATACTTTTTCATGAAAAAAGGTCTTATTCAAGTTTTGTGATAAGCGAAGATGGCGGCTGAAAATGGCGTCGAAAAAAACAACACCTTTCGTCAGATTGTATTGTACATATAATATTTCTAATTACATTTTTTCAAAAAATATCCGATTTAAGTTTCTGTTTAAAAAATACAAGATAAACAAGGCCCGAAAACATATCGGCCTATAACCGGCTTATCTTCTAAACACAGACCTGTTGCGAATAACGTTTAGATTTACATTTTCTTGTAGATTGCTGGGTCTTTAAGCTTGTGAATTTGAAAATCCAAGATGGCTGTACAAAATGGCCCCTAAAACCTGTTTTTTTGGCATGTAATTTTTAATCCTTTGAAAAGTTTTAAAACAACTCAATTACGAATATCTTCAGTATACAACCTGTTCTTCAAATCAATCGTGTTAAATTGCAGCGTTTATAAGATAACCTTTTTTACCAAAATTTCTTATTACGTAACAGATGAAACTTACTTTTTTTGGAGGTGGGGGGGGGGTGGGCGAGCATATCTACGTTGCACAGAACTAGCCTACTAGCAACTTTTGACTTAGGCTTCATATTGACATCTACGGGTCCAAAAGGTAGAAAAATGTGATATTGTAAGTAAACTGCACACTTTTTGTGTTAAACTGCCGTCTACGCCAAGATGTCCGTCTGTGCTCATGATTCACATGTTGCAAGATACGAGATTTTTACCAATACAGACTGTTTATAGCTGACCGGCTGGCTGGTTGGCTGTCATTGTATATTCTACTGTTCATTGTGCATTAACACCTAAATAATTAATTTATTTTTTTCTACGAATGGGCTGACTCCCAGTCTATTAAAACATTTAAGGTCCGTCCGTGCGCATCTTTCAAATGAACTACTGAAATACCTGACCGGCTGTTCACGCGTTTCAAATGCCACTGCTATTGCATATAGTCCCGTGTAAATTGTGCAATGTGTAAATACCAAGCTATCTCAAGGGTAATAGTCAAATTACCTTTGCGCCCCCCCCCCCTCTCCACCCCAATATTCCTAGTCATGGTCAAAATAACTATTTTAAATCCTGTCCATTTCGGAACCTAGCATAACTGAACGTAAATGTAATCTGACATAACTTAGACGTATATCTTCGCTGACGGAAACCGAACACGTCCAGACAAGGAAACAGACAGCATGGAGCATGCCAACGCCTCGATTTTGAGTTCCTTTCTGAACCTGGGACTGCGTAACAATGTCAGACTTTGTGAATAACTGTAACATGTGTACAAGCGGTCTATTGCAAGTAAAAATTCCCAGGGGAATGCACAAAAGACATGACCAGTAACTAATCAATACCCTTAGTGGGACAAGTAGGGGGAAATAGGTTGCGACATTGAAATACGTCGTAACGTGTACAAATGTTTACACCAACTAGGGTAAACTTACGGATAAAAGTAAATAGTAAAAATGTAAAATGTCACTTACAGAGCATACTTCGGTGTAGCTTGTAGAAACATCCTGATTTCATTTCACATGTTCACATACTGGATCTCCATTGCTCTTGTGCTATAATGTTGTTACGGGCCAGTGGCGGTTACCAAGGAAACGGCCCTTGCCTTGCGACTAAGTGGTACTATTGATTCTCAATATCCAACACAAACCATTCATCACATTTTACCAAGGTGTATCAAAGCGTTTAAAAAGCTTTAGTTGCAATAAAGTACGGTCACACATGCCACTGCTTTCTTGCCGAACTCGACACATTATCTCATTGTTTATATCCTCTCTTTTTTTATAATTTATTTTGTGTTTATCGGCACCCTTTCTACCCCAGCATGGAAACCAAAGTCGACGTTATGATTTTTTTGTTGTTTCACTTGGCTGTAAAATGTAACACGCTACATACACGTCAATACGTCACGTCATAAGGTATGTATGCATAGTGAGAGCATGCGCGTGGAATTCTGGTTATTTCCGCAACACGAACAGAACTGCAACAGACAAGTTAACAGTCGATGAATGTTTCCACACGTTTTAAGGCGGTCATTTTCAACCCTACACGAAAACATGTATGTATGATAAAGTATCAGGAGTTAATAAATGTATACACGTATGGACGTGACAGTGTTCATATTATAACTATTGCTTCATATTCCATCCCAAGTCTCAAGATAGTCTGTGACCGAAGTTGTGGGTTTCATTTCCCGGCTTCAGGCCATCTGGTTCAACTAAGCTAGAATCTTTTTTTACCGAAGCAACGCTAAAAGGCACCAATTTTCTGGCATGTTCGTGCTCTGGCGTCGAGTCAGGAGACGAAACACGCGATCTCTATCCCAGTCGGCCCTGGCTTGACGAAGCCATCTGCTTCACCGCTTCACGCTCGTGGAACGCTATTGCACGCGGAGGTGACGCATGACTGAACTAATCGCAGCACGAGAGTATATTTTTTTGCACCTATCTATAAGGGTGCGTTTAGGCTCGCCGAACGCTATTTGCTAGTCAACCATTGTTTATTTACAATTAGTTTATAATTTCTACTAAATGAACGTGGCAATAAATAACAAATTAAAGGTATTATAAACAACAACATTGATAAAGAACAAAGTGCAGCAGTAATTTTAAACATTGCTACAACACTGTTGTCATTTCTCGCTATTTCCAAATTTGCTAATCTCGCACAAAGAACAACTTCTAGCAGTGATCAAAGGATGATAAGATAAATAGCCGCTCGCAGGTAGAATTAAAATTCCAACATGGCGTCCGTTTCGGAGTTATCGAATCGAAAACAAACGGTAGAATGCTGGCATTCGGAAATCAATCCGTCGTGTTGTACTGCGGTAAAAATTGTTTCTTGTCATAAATCAACACTGTCGTGCTGCACGCATCGTACTTTGTATCGCGTGGCACGAGGAAAGGAGCTGCGACCGCGTAACATTCATGGTTACTACGTTGACAACTAGAAAACCGCATGCTACAATAAGAGTGCGGTTACTCAATGGCTCGCCTTTGCATTCTCGCAGCTACAAGCTAGAAATTACTTGCAATTCCAACACGGCGGCGGTTTTAGATCTGCCAGCTCGCAACGAAACGAGTCAATAATTGAGTTAAGAAGCGATTAGGAAAATTGTTTCGTCACGAGGAATTCTTTATTTTATTGTCACGGTTTATAAGCATTTACACAAACGATGAGACGATGTCGGATTTAGCTAATCCAGGTAGCGTTGTTACCATGGCAACAACATCTTTCCCATCACGATTAAATTTCAGAATGCAAAGGCGAGTCGTTGCGTAAATGAACCCTTAAGGGCGAGAAACAGTCATTAGTATTGACCGAGTTAAGGGCCGTTTATTCAACGATTCACCTTTGCATCCTCGCAGCTAGAAGCTAGAAATTATCTGAATTTCCAACATGGCGGCGGTTTTAGATCTGCCAGCTCGCAACGAAACGTGCAAATAATCGAGTTTAAAAGCGATTGGGAAAATTATTTCGTCAGGAAGAATTCTTTTTCTTACTGTCACGAATTATAAGACTGCAAGCATTTGCTCAAACGATGTCAAATTTAGCTAATCCAGAAAGCGTTATTACCATGGCAACGATACGTTTACCACCGCCATTAAATTTTAGCTGCGAGAATACAAAAGCTAGTCGTTGTGTAAACGCGCCCTAAAGCTAGTAAGCGAGAACATTGCCCTCGCGTAAATCCGCCCTTGCGGCGCGTTTAGCACCGACTCGTCTTTGGATTCTCGCAGTTAGAATTTAACCGTGATGGCAAATGTCTCGTTGCCATATAACAATGCTACCTAGATTAGCTAAATCCGACATCGTTTGAGTAAATGTTTACAGCCTTATAATCCGTGACAGTAAGATAAGGAAATCCTCCTGACGAAACAATTTTCCTAGTCGCTTTTGAACTCACCTATTGACTGTTTTCGTTGCAAGCTGGCAGAGCTAAAACTCCCGCCATGTTGGAATTTCAGATGATTTCTAGCTTCTAGCTGCGAGAAGGCGAAGGCGAGTCGGTGCATTAATGCTCCCTTATGTTAAAGCTCATACAACGTATTTTTTTACGTGGTTTACTCCATACAACAGTTACGATCAGTCGTTCCACAGTTGACCGGATGAGGGCGCGACCATCAACGAGAGACGGAACATGCCGTAATATTATCATGGACACTTCGTCGAGCCGCCATACGGCCTGTCTTTTATGTCACTCCTGCAGTTATTTAAATAAATAAATAAAATAAATTGTTGAAGCAATTGCTCATTTAATAAGCTCGTGTAAGGCTTCACGCCAAATGAACAATGAAAATTGGTATAGGCTGCTTACGTTGCTTATTAGCATGACAGACGATATGGAAAGGTTGCGACGCTGAACTCGTGGTCCGTGACTGTTGCTGAGCGGTTACTTGGTTAACTTCTTTTCACCTCCAGTTTTCGTAATCATTGTTGCACTTGATGAATACACAGGGATTTATTTTCATCTTTCAAAAGAAAAAAATGTAATGACACATTAAGATTAAACAGGACGGAAACAGAGGCGCACTGGCGGGTCAACAGGCCAGTCGGGAATGTAACGGCCAGAGGCCACCTTTTTTTTTTAACTTAATAGGGCAGAGCCAGTACGTAGCAAAGAGCATCTGGCTGGGGTGGGGATAAAATTTGTCGGATCATGCATTGCAGCTAGAGGGTCTGGGTGAGCACTGTGAGCTCCCCCAGCGGATCCGCGGCAGAGCCCCAGAAGCTGACGGATTTTTAGGTATTCTAAGGCCTTTACTGGCTTCAAACGATATGTATTAGTCATTGATTAGGGCGCCACAAAAATAAAAGACACAATGAATAACAGTAGGGGAAAACATTTTTTTTTTAAAACCCCTTCCCATACCCTAAATTTATTTTTGTGGGCTTTAGAATAATACTGGATCCCTGGTGTACACACGAAGATTCGGTACTATTTTTTTTTATGAAAAGCAAGGGATTTAACCCTAGTGATTAGTTTTGGTTCTAGTTTTGGTTCATTGTTATGTGTTATCACACTGAAGGTAGCATATTTTGGCGTTTCGTAGGGTGGGGACTTTTCAACATCAGTGTTTGATGCAAGTAATAAAGAGCGGAACCAGAACAAAGTTGTGGGGGGGGGGGGGGGGCGTTTTTTTTTCAATTTTTTTGATTAATTTTTCTCTTAGCTACGTTTTTTGAACAATTTCGGCAATTTTTACGAGTTAACATGGAGGGCTTCAGTCTCTTCAGCACATTCCTTGGATCTGCCCTCGACATTAATTGAATCCCAATTTCATCATTTTAAAACACGGAAATAGGATCTAAGCCAAGTTAAGGGCACGGATTTGCTAGAAGTAAGGGAAAGGAAAAATTGAAAATTTAAGCCCTTCAGCAAAAATGGTCAGTGTCAAGGTGGTAGGCCAGGCTTTAGTATTTATTAGATTTCGGTCATGTGACTCTTATGTGTGGGGAAACACACATGACGATAATCAGTAGCAATAGCCCTAGAGCTTTTGTGGATAATACGGCTACTGTTTTCGCACGAAGCCTGTAACCTGACATTAAAACTAACGAGTGCTGATTATTTTGAAATTATATCCCGAGCGCGTAGCGCGAGGGGTATAATTTTAAATTAATTAGCATGAGTTAGTTTTAGTCTGGTTACAGGCTGAGTGCGAAAACATTTTTAGCCGTATTATCCACAAAAGCTAGAGGGCTGTTTTACTGGAGTATATCCCAATTCAAAATAAATAATACCAAAAGGACTAAACATTCTTTGAGTTCATTAATATTTATAATGTAATGCTACGTTTTATCAAAAGTATATAAAACCAGACAACAACAATTGTGTGTCCATAATTTGCTTTTGGTTTTATTTGCTTACCAGTCTCTCAGTTCATAAAACTATTTGTCTCCAACGAAAAGTTGTAGGCGATGCTGCTGTCGGCTACTTTCTCCCGTTAAACACGCTGCGTCAACCACGCATTGCTGAAATCCACCGAGAGATGGTGCTGTGTGTGTTCCTGTACTAATTTTTAATCGTTAGCTAATAATTACCATGGGATCGAAAAACTAAAAGACTTATACGATAAAAATTAAAGTTATTTATGCCAATAGATCGCTGAAGTAAAATTATAAGGGACTAGCCTAAAAAATTATACAGTGATGTTAAAATATGACAATCGTAACGAATATGTCGAGTTTTTTAGCTGGTATATAGGCGAGTCAAAAGCGGCAGCTATCAACTTTCAGTTGGCGTCTGTTTTAGCTTAACTCGGTAAGTTGCGCATGCGTACAACGAAAAGGTACTGTGGTACAATTACCCCGGTGTATAAATCGGGTGATTATACCACACTAGGTCGATTATACCCCGCTCCTCTACCTTCCACCATGATAGCAAGCGGGATATACTCTGATACAGATCACTCTCAATGAGCTTGCACTGCAACTTGAAAACGTACGGTATAGAAAAAATTCAGGGCTTACCTTCCTAAGCAGAGATTGTCTTAAGTGTCATTCTTATAGCTGGCTGCAGAAGTCTTAGTTTTACCACCGAAATCCAGATTTTTTTTGACCGGGCGAAGAATGGACTTTAACCAAATTCATCCTAACCGAGATAGCCTTCCAACCGTTCAACTTCTGTTTTTTCGAACAACTTTTGACGGCTTTCGTCGTTTTAAAACAATTGAAGATTTCTCATCGGTTCGCTCGTTTCCGTGACAGATGAAACGTTATCTTCACTTCCTCTTTCTCTTATGACCTCCATGACTAATAGTAACCGAATGATCTGTGTGTCAGTCAATGCAATTACTCCAGACAGAATGCGTACGTACAGTACATCTTGTAACTTCATGAAGAGCGGCTTCCTTGCAACACGCAGTCGCAGCTGCTCTTTCATTCTTTCATTAATCGATGCCGCGGGAAACCGCAACTAATAAATTTCGGCGTCCTACTTGGAGGACAAAAAAGGCTAATTACCAAAACCAATGCAGCTTGGAAATTGAGAAGGATTAATTTAGTAAGTACAGCCAGAAGGTGTGAAACTTCGCACGAATAAATAAAGAGTAACCGAGTATTACAAAAAAAGAAATATTTAACATGTAACACCGAATTTACTTTTTAACTTATTTATTTCTGCTGAGAGGCCACTAGAGCGAGAGGCCAGTCGGGAATCCCCGACCCCCCGACCTTGCCAGTCCGCTTCTGGACGGAAAGCCAAATGGGCCATGTCAGTATGGCTTAGCGGTACGACTTCGGTCTTTGGTTTCAAAGGTCGTGGGTTCAATTCCCCGCTCAGGCAGTCTCACAAATAAGACCAAAAGGCAACGTGAATAGGTTTGCATCCGTATTAATTTAATACATCGAGAAAACGTGCCGTCTTTTGAGCCTGAGAAAAACAATAAAAATTACAAAAATACAATGACAAAAAAATATAAAAATAGAATAAAAATGAAATACAGAGCTCTAATCCTCTGACGTCTTAAAGTAATGGAAAGAGATATGCGAATAGAAATAGTAATATCATATCAAAAACCAAAAGGGGCCTCCAAGTTCCGATTGGTTCGGCCCTTTAAAGGAGTGATATCAACACACCAAAACATTCGCCAAGTTAATCGCACCGCTTAATAGTTCGAAGGTTAAATGAAAACTAGAACATTGCTACTTTTGGTAGCAACGTTCAAGTTTTCATTTAACGTCCAAAGTATTATTCGGTGCGATTAAGTTGGCGAATGTTTTGGTGTGTTGATATCACTCCTTTGAAGGGCCGAACCATTCGGAACTTGATGGCCCCTTTACCATTTTTGGTTTTTGATATGATATCAGTCCTTTTTTTTTTAATTGTGTGTATTAGACTCAACTCCACTACCGTGCAGATGTGTAATAAAGTGGCACGTCAACAAGAAATTGGTTTTCTGCAATTTGATACTACCTTTTGCCTATAGGCCGAACCATTCTCAACTTGGTCACCTCTTTATAGGTTTTTGGTTTGGTTTTAATGTTGTTGTAATTTGTTTTATTTCGTTAGTTTTGGTGTGTTGATATCACTCCTTTGAAGGGCCCAACTACTCTCAACTTGGTGGCCTCTTCACCAGTTTCTGGCTTTGTTTATTGTGCTTCGTTTTTAGAGTTGGTTTATTTTTCGTGAATTGGACGTGAATACAATTTCTATGGCAACGTTGTTTAGATTTATCGTGCTGCACTAGTGTGTATCCAGGCACGCACGTCAGTATACACGTTGTCATTGTCCGAACTTTGGCTGTCCAATGAGAGACGATGCCGACAATACTAACAATGGTTATAACAATATTTTCGTACTTATACGCGCCATCCCACGCCATCCTCGTTACACCTCTAGGCTCCAAACCATAAAAGGTACGCAGTTCGTATCGTAATGCAGCCATTCATCATAGCTGGAAGCCTTCCCGTTATCTCGGTATCGATGAATAATCACCCTATGGAAATTAACATGGGGATGAGCGGCCTAGAATAGCTAGCCAGCTAACAGCTAGCTAGTTACACATTTTCAACGTTATTGAGGGCCAGATTGTGCATTGAAAGCAGCTTAGCTGGTATTCCTACACGAGTTAATTTTTGTCAGGTGGGTCATTGCTCTTGATTTCAACATAATTTAAGCTTTTGTTATTTTTCCCCAAGTACCTGAAATGTGCCCAACTATGCTTTAGGATATAAGACACTGACGCTATGGCGCCGAGCTACAATGGTTTACAACCTCGACAATTGAATTGATGTGATGATTGTTGCCCAACTTGGCGTGACACACTAGCGTGTGTCTAGATATTTGAGTACCCGTGTGATCCAGAATTACATTACATTGCGTACACGCCTCTATACTGCGGTTTAATTAATTTAGGCTGGGGCCCTAGGCAAAAAACTCGTTGTCTCCTTCCCTTACCTAAGAAAATTATTTTTCTACAAACGTGTAATAAATGTCTATATGACATGTCAGATGCTTAAGAGTAATTTTCCCTCCATTTGGCCGGATCAGGTACCAAGAACACACCGATTCAACCCGGAACCCATCCTTCAAGTTCTAAGTATATATTACAAGTTAGCAGGGATTGGTAAAAATAGGACGATATGTATTCTTTCAAAAGGCTAGTTTAAACTTGCCGCTTATAAATAACTGTGTTAAGGTACGTAAAATAGGACTGAAAATTAAACTAAACAAATATTTGTGGCTGAAACTGACTAGACAAAAATGATACCAACGTGAAAAAACTTGTTTTTATATGCCGACGAAAAATATCATACCTGTCCTTTATAGCATTGCCTCTCTCCTAATGCAATTTCCCCCAAAAGAAAAGTTGTTGGCTTCCCTGCCAGCGTCGTAGCTTATTCCACTGCACAAGCATGAACACAGCCCTCCTTTATAGCCCTCCTAAAAGCGTCGGCTCGAGACCATGCTTTATCTCTTTTGTCTGGGCTGCCACGCCGCGTGGATCTCTCCCCTGCTCTTCGGGCCCATCATGAATTCAGTGTGACCGCACCGGGGAAATTGGATTCCATCTGCCATTATTGAACCAGGTTGCATACGAGGCTTGGCTTTGCTACGACCTCTTCCTCATTCAGCTTGATCACTCTGCCTGGACATCCTTCCTTCCTTGCATTCTTCTGGCAATGACCATTGCCATAGATGCCCGGCACCTGCACACCTGTCAAACAGCTTCCCGCTCCTACACGACCACTTCGTCGCTTTTTAACAACTATCACTTGTCATCACGGTCTGCCATTCGTTGCTCCATTGACTCCTTACGTTCGTTACTTTCATCTGTCCTTTCGCCGGAAGACAGGCGAGAAGACAGAAAAAGGGGGGGGGGGCCCCCCCACACTCTTGGCCACCATCAGACCCCTCTCTGATACCCAGGTTACTGGGGTCGTCCTCGGACCAACATCTGAGAACGGCTCTTGCACGTCAACTACACAGCATCACTGCCGACTTAATCTGATCTTCACCTTTCCTCCTCAACCCCGGTTAAAGGACTCTAGTGAGGATACTGTCATCATGGCTTAACTCACGAGTCGTTCATCTTTCAGGTTATTCGCCTCCAAGCCCGCCATTTCGGCGGTCGTTTCTCCACACTCACCATTTCCTTCTAGATAGCGCTTCGACTTCTGCCTGAATATTTCCTCGGGTCCTCCGCGACAACCAAGCCCCAAGCAGTGTAAATGTCCAGGCTTTAATTCTGGGCAGTCCCATCTCGACCCTCACTGGTTTGTCAAAAGCACAGATCCTTCGATTACTACACACGTTCATGCACCATTTGCAAGACCATAACACAGAAGGACTGTGCCTTGATCGAAGTCTATCAATAACGATCCAGAATCCGCTCGGCTCAGAAGGCCTGCAAACTAGTCAGGGATCGCCTCGCTTCTATCATGCACATAAATGCTCAGTTAGCTACCTCGATGGCTTCCTCAGCTCAGCCTCCTTCTCGACTTAGGGGGACCTTGGCAGAAAATCATCGTTCTGCCAGTCGCCACCTCTTGAGCCGGTCGCATCATTACACCAATGACCACTTCCAAGAAAACGAATCATTAATTCCAAACAAGAAACGACCCAAACTACAAGTGGTTCGTTGCCTTCAACCAGACTGCTTCTGCTTTCACCAGCTTCACTTTCCAGCCACAGACTGGGATGCACCACAAGGGTCACTACTACGCCTCACCTACGACCGCTATCCAATTTTCACGTCTTTTCGTGTATTCCCTTCGACAACTGGTCCTGTTCAGCCATCTTCATTCATGGCTGCTGGGGTGTTGTCTGCGGTCGTACGACCGCATCCATCACCTTCACCGGTTCCGCAGCCCAAGTTCGTCTTCCCCTCACTCTCTCATCGCGAGGCCACTGCAGTCTCGACCTCACCTACCTCTACTTCTGAGTCGTTGTTCTCCTCGGCCACTGCTCTTCGAGCAACACTTTTTCATGGGTTGCAGTTATATTCTGATGATCTTGCTAGCTTGGACCTTAAATTTGTGACCATTTGGACTGCGGCCCACTTGCTCTCAGTGGAATCTGACGATCTCCGCATGGCCAACAGCATCCTGGTGTTGCAAATTACTCTACGTCACACGACGAACGTTAGTCTAACATTAGAAGCGACTCGCCTTCACCAAAGAATCATCACGCAAACGGCCAACCTGATCTTGATCGCTTCTGAGATTCACCTTCTTCCTCTGCACCAGCAATTCCGCCTTAGCATTTCCAAAAGAAAAAAGAAGAAGAAGAAGGGGGTGCTGCTCTCTCTCTCTCCAAGCTTCATTGCAGTTGTTCGCCTTCCACAACAACTAACGGTCGTTCTGCTCCGTGCCACCCTTGTAATCTAAGTCGCGCACATAACATGGAAGGTTACCCTTGGCTCGTTTCACTACTCCAGCTCCTCGGTCATAGCACTATGACTCTGAACCGAGGTTGGCATGGACCGTTCCTCCGGAGCAACAGCAACTGCCTTGTGTAGTTCTTGACAAGATTACATCGGGACAGTCTCCTTACTTGGATAGCCTCGGCGACCATTCTGTACTGCGGTCCTTGGCTGCACGATACGACCACATTCTAATGCAGTCAGATCATATCGCTTCTAACGCAGACTCCGTTCGGAGCTCCACAACCTTGAACCAGGCTACACTTCCCTAATTCGTAACCATGCTGCTTGTTTTCCAACCACTACAGCCTTGCCATCCTCCTAGCGTCCTCATGCTAACCACGTCTTTCTCAGGACGATCGTCGTTGAACGTCTCCCCCTACACCTCGGTTTGGGGCCTCGGTTTCTCCACCCCTCCACCCCCCATTCACATTTTCTCCTTCACGGCCCTGCCATTGAAGTATGTTCCATGATACGGTTTTCTCCAATGTATGCTTTGTACGTTGGGTGCTCTACACTTTTTCCAGGCGTGATCAGCAGACGCTCGCCTAGACCTATTATTATCGGCCACCCTTCGCCTTCAAACTTGCGAAGTTACCTTTCACATGTGTTCAACTACTAACTGCGTCACATTGCGGTCCCTATCTCAGCCCAATATCTTGTTTGCAAGAGGCTTACTCCGTTCTCACTTCATCTTACTTATAAACGACCTATATCTTCTTTCTACTTCAAAACGAAATCACGTTCGTCTCGTCCAGCTACCAATGGATTTCGTCGCGACCACCATCAGACTTAAGCATCCAGTCACATCATCAACTAAGAATGCTCCAGCTGCCTAGCGCAAAAGAAGAAAGGGAAGGATAGAACGAAACAACGGAGAAGAAATGAATACCCCCAATCATTGTTTATTCCCATCATCGGGTCTCCCAGATCTATACTCGTATGTTCCCGAGTCCCGCCGGGTCGTTCACGGCTCGTCCTTCAGTTTTCCAGTAACCTCATCGCTTCACAACATTAAAGGTGAGTTCAGTTACCTGGTCTGTTGTAGCTATTTATCCTTCGTTCCTGAACCTATAAGCATCCATTATGGTCTTCGGGCCACTACTCTTCCTTTTCAAAGGGTCGTTATACAGTGACCGTTTGAATCTATTCTCCCTTCTCACACTACATCAGGACGTGCTTGAGGCCTCCAAGAGCAAGACGATCCCCCGTTGTACAAGGCTCCCTACACCCGTAGGAACGAACCTCGTTTGTCCATCCTCGCTGCATTCCAGTCACTTCAGGTTTGCAGAATCCGTTGATTCTGGGGCAGCCAGTTCGTAGCCAGGGCCCCCATTACTGTGGTCCCAGAGCAATGGGTGACGAGGTTTGCTGAATGCTGTAAAAGACAGGTAATTTACATTTATTCGGCATATAAAAACATCAATTTACCAGGGGCACCTGGTTGAAATTGGTTTTTATTGCCTAAACGAACATACACATTATCTAAACCCGCCCTGCCTTCCCTCTTGAGTTACCATGGTAACAGTTGAGAGGTACGAAAAGAGATGAACCATGGTCTCGAGCCGACTCTTGTATAGGAGGGCTGCGTTTACGCACGTGCAGGGGGATAAGCTACGAAGCTGGCAAGGAAGCCAACAACTTTCCTCTTCAGGGAAGATTGCATTAGGAGAGACGGAATACTATAAAAGACCGGTAATGTATATCTTCGTTTAGGCAATAAAAATCAATTTCAACCAGGTGCCCCTGGTAAATTGATGTTTTAAATTGCATACAATCTCAATAATTTTTTTGGGCATTTAGGAATGTAAAACAGGATCAAGAATTAAATATATAAATATTGGTCAGTGAAATTGGATAGACAAGTATAACCAACGTGTAAGAGATCCTAGGACAACCCTAGCAAAATTGTCCCTCTCCCTCAAGAGATAACCTTGGCAGTTGAAATGCCTTTCAATCAATACAACAATGGGGGGAAAAACAGTTTACTTACTAAAACCGAAGTTTGCACAATTAAGGTGCTGGGAAGGGGGAGGGGGGTAGAAAAATCTCGGTCAAGTCAAATCTAGGTTTATTTATTTATTTATTATTTATTTATAATATCAACATACCGCTAGTTTCCTCAAGGGAAGGTGACGGAGCAATACAAAAAAAAAAAAAAAAAAAAAAAACAGTCCTGTGAGAAAAGATTAGTAAAAAAAAATAATAATAACAACTAATAACAACCAAAACCAGCACAAGCCAAAAATGAGTGACTAGCCTATATTATCATTCAGCAAATGAAAAACACATCATGGTAACAAAAACTTAAGTTTGTCCGTAAAAATGTATAGACAATTTACGGCAATCAACAAGAGCCTATATCAGTCAATGTAGCCTATGCTA
>JAHWFP010234343.1:13104-28999 GCA_023313725.1 Lithobius niger | reverse complement strand
CGTCTTACAGTTACTTAACAATAACTTTGTGTGACTGGGGTGCTGTGATAACAAACAACAGTATTGTAAAACCTGTATTTGTGAAAATCCATTCTAGCATGTTGCTCTTTATAACATTTGTACTTACAAATGAGCCGCCAGTGAGATTTTTTAGCAGTAGGACAAATTGATATTGCTATAAATTGCATATTGTATGCCTGTGGATGTATGCAGTATACTGTATAGACTCGCACGTAAGCCGCACTTTTTTCGATATATTTTTGTCCAAAAAAGCAACCTGTGGCTTATATGTGGACACGACGACAATTTCACTAAATATTGACCGATTTTGATGTTCAAATACACCATTTTAACCGGTTTTTCGGCAGCTTTCCAATGGTGCAAACCACAAGTCGCTAGCTACATCCGTTCCAAAAATGTTGTTTTTTTTTAAACTTTTTAACTTAACATTTTACATATTGAAAAGATTAAAAAACTGTTGCATGAGCAATGCTCTTGATGGAACAGAGGATGACATCTTGTGGGATACAGACAAAGCTGCAGAATAAGAAGTTCCAGACAATAATCTGAATCAGGAAACGAAAGCAATAATACAGTAGTGTTAGTGGTGCAGATGACCAGACAGTAACTACTAACTCTGACTAGCGATTGGTATTTGCTGTGTTTTTCACAATTGTTGGGTTATCGGCCATGCTTTACTGTGGCTTATATGTTTGCATGGATGTAAAACATGTCGGCCATGATTTACTGTGGCTCTACAGTACTTGGCCAATATTGTGGGACGACTGTAAGTCAATCAAAAACCCATTTGCTAACCTTACTTCTGTCCAGGGAGACCATTTATTTACTCCATCATGGAAAATTCAGTGATTTTGTGATCATTCACTGTAACAGATGTCGAATTTCCAAATTCACCACCGGGGGCACATTTTTACTCCAGCTATCAACTCTGGAATGCAAAAAAAGTTCCGACGTGCAAATTTATATCAAATCACTATATGCTTGCAAGTGCAAGTAACCAAACAAAATTAAAAAAAAAGAAGACTTATAAGATTTGTTGGAGTGTAAGGTGTGACAAAAGAACATCGGAAAACTGACTTTATTATTGGAGTGAGGGAAGACGCTCGCGTGAACAAAAGAACATTGAACTCTGACACTGTGTTACAAATTAGTTTGACAGAATATTTTTTTAAATGTAGGTACAAAATTGAATCGGCATCCTAACAATTAATTAAATTTCAAAACTGGATTATCAGCGATGCCTAGTTGGAGTGCAGTTCAAAATTTTGGAGTGCCTATTGGCCATGTGCCTCCGAATTTTTCGACCCCTAATCCACATATGACCAAACCTCATTATAGCAACAAAACATTTCATTTAATACGACAAAAATTAAATTCTTGAGTGTTCTGGGCAGCAATGCTTGTTAAGCACTGCTTTGGTAAAACAAGCTTTCGGTGATTTTAAAAGAGCCGTCCTGAAGCCAAGAAGCTAAATCCACAGCTTCTCCCCAACGACCTTGTGACAATTGGTAGAATAAGAAGCGGAAGGTATATCTTGGTCATTCCTACGTCCTACAGAGGTGTATATTTATTAGCTCTAGGTAATACAAAACCAACAATTATTTGTGAAATGGACTTTTAATAACAGAACACGGGTTGTCAAAACAACTACTCTTGTGATGAGAGCTTGTGATGGTGCAACAACAGGGGAGACCGTCTGTTAGGGGTGTGCGGTTTTAATATTTTGGGTTCGATTCGAATTCGATCGATTTTGGGAAAGAACACCTCGATTTCGATTATTATTCGATTTCGAAATTCAATTTTTTTTCTTTTTCAATTTGCGTCAATAAGGGCTAGCCAATTATTAGTTTCAGTTATTGCACTCCTGTAAATTAACATTACTCCAATACTTGCAAACTAAACTTTGAATTATGTGCTTATTTATTTATTTTGGTACTATTAACACAAAGTTAGAAAGCAAGCTTCCACCTTCCCCCACCCCCTTTCGAAAAGCACCATCCTTAGATTTTATATATATACTTCATATATTGAGCAAGTTTGGTCAATTATTGCCCCTTAGTTGATTTTTTAACTTACACTGGAGTCTACTGTTGTAATTTTGGTGCATGTTTTAGGGCAATGGTACACTATTTTAGCAATGATTAACGTGGTACCGTACGTAGTTGCCATATAAAACGAAGTCATTACACATTTTTAACTAAAGTTACTGTTTTACTTGATTCTAATTTTTGTTAAACTTTATTTAATTGTACTTATTAAAAAAATTTCACAAAATCGAAAATAATTCATCTCGTTACTCGGTGGGAATCTCTTTAATCGTTGGGAATCTCTTTAATTCAATTTTTCGATTTTGATTTCGACGGATTCGATTCGATTTCGACAACGTAATAAAATCGAATTCGAATCGAAAGTTACGATTTTCGCACAGTCCTACTGTACATAAGGACATAGAGTAACTGCACAAATGTTATAGGAGCACACTTGAAGGAAGCCTGGTGAAGATGGGATACAAATAGTCCATCTAGTTTGTGTCAGCAGCCTACCGAAAATTCGCGAATAAGATGGTACTTTATTTTTGAATTTGAGCGTACAAGTGGATCTGAGTTGTTGGAACATTCAAAGTAAAAATGGTGATATAACTGAAGAAGATGGTGAATTTTTTAGCAAAACAAGTACCATAAACAGCCTTATTAATGTCCCGTGAATACTGAAAAAAAATTAGGAGGGAAGGGCATTTAGTTAACACAACTCTGCGAAAAAAACCAGAGTCCTAAAACAGAGAGGGTGATAACAAGGCACTAAAGGCTTCATTAACAGCTTCACATGTTTACCTACAAAATGAGAAAGTACCAGCCTTAAAACAACTTATTATGGTTGGTAAACAAGCTTGCAGTTGCAGTCGAACAATTTCTTTTATTGTAGTAACATTTTTTGTTATTTGGCTCAGTCTGTCTTCACAAGCACAATATGCCAGCCATTAAACGAGTGTATTTCACCTAGAAAAGATGATATCGATACATATGCACTGTGAGTCCCGCAGCTTATCGATAGTACGCTCCTAGTAAGAAGAGATCGGTCAGTAAATGTAGTAAGCCCATGCATTCCAATCATAACTTAATGCTGAAAATGGTGACAGTTTCACTGGAAGTAGAAAGTGGAAGTAGAAGTGGAAATTTGTGGTAGCGATGTTACAAATCAAAACTATCCAAATCAAACTGAAGCAGCAAGTTTTCAAGAATTACTGCAAATTTCATGCGAAAAAGCAAACGTCATTGGATCCGTGGGAGAAATTTTGGGATGCACACTAACACAGTGAAAATGAAGATTCTCCCAGAGAACTTGTTCTCGCCAGGAGAATCTAAGTTCTCTGAGTAGAATCCGACGAAACTGTGTTACAACATTGGGATCCTTCCCTATGCCTACGGCGCTTTTTTACCTCATTAACGCAGTCATTTATGCAAAATATTGCGTCACTTCCGCCTCTATCCCGCTTCCCCCTACCCTGTCCGCGTCCACTCACTCTTTTCTTGCTGTGAACGCACGATTCCATGCAGGGAGGCGGGCGGGCCCTGTTTTGTAACACAGTTTCGTCGGATTCTACTCAGAGAACTTAGATTCTCCTGGCGAGAACAAGTTCTCTGGGAGAATCTTCATTTCTCCTTCGCAGAATCCTCCTCACTGTGTTACAACATTGGGATAGATTAGGAAGCAGTGCACACCTCGGAATCGCTCCAAATATGGCTGTGGTGACCTTGGTCCCACTTAATCAACCAGTACCTACACCCCAGACTACCCAGGGACCCCACTCATCCGCCACCTCAGCGTCCAAGTACGGGTCCCAGAGAAGGGCCCCTGCGCTCTTCAAGGGATAAGGTCCCTCCCTGGCGCAGGCCAACAGCCGGACGAACCAGGCTGCACACTGCCAGTCTGGTGTCACTAGTACTGCCCACTCAACTCGATCCACGACGAGTTTGTCTACGCAACGTCCAATTAAAGGACACGGGGGAAAAAGATACGGAAAGAACGGGCCCCAGTTCACACTGAACGCATCCACAAACACTGCCCCTGGGCAGCGTCCCCACGACCCAAATCGCTGCAATTGGGCCGTCGCCTCCGATGCGAATACGTCCCCGTCTGGCGTCCCAAACCACCTACAAATCTTCTGGAACGCCGCAGTACACCATCAGAAGTCAAATCTGTCCCAGAAATTTCGAGACAGCCCCTCCGCTGTCACATTCAACTTCCCCGGCACAAATGCCGCCTGTACCACACAATCCAACTGACTTCTACGCTGCTCTAGGCAACGGACCATGGCATTTAGCATCTGGGACTTTGTCCCCCCTTGATGATGCACATATGTCACGGCCACTACATTATCCGAAAGGATTCGCACGACCCGTCCCCTGACCAGGTCTCCAAAAACGTCTAGCGCTTTAAGCATAGCCAATAATTCCCTTGCATTTATATGCAAGGCAGCCTCCCTGGGCTGCCACCTTCCCTGCGCTTGCGAATCCCCAGTGGCTGCTCCCCAGCCCATGTCCGACGCGTCCGTTGTCACCACTACTGCGGCCTCCACCGAGACCCACGATTTTGCTACCACTGAGCGACCCAGAGCCTTCGCCCACCAGTCCAAATCTTCGCAAGAACCGCGCGAGAGGCTTCCTCCGTGCACTCCCGCACGACACCAGGTCATGTTGCCACCATCGTGTGTGCAACTTGCCGTACTCCACGGCACACAACAAACTTTCTGCCAGCCCCAACAACCGTTGAAGCTCCTTAACGACCGTGACCGGGTCTTGTTGCAGCCTCGCAACCACGCCTACCATACCAGCCTGCTTCTCAGGCGGCAGCACAAAACGGGCTGACTCTAGATCCAACATCATTCCCAAAAATCGCACCGCCTGCGACGGTACCAGCACACTCTTTTCGTAATTTACGAAAAATCCCAACTTCCGCAAGGTTTCCAACACTCTCCGCACATCCCGCCGCACACTTGCTGCGGACGGGCCTACTACTGCAAAATCAGTCAGGTAAATGAAAATTAACACACCGGCCCGGCGCAAGAAGCGCCTCACCACTGACATAAGCTTCATAAAAGTACCCGGGGCTGACGCCAACCCAAATGGCCGCACACAAAAACGGTAAAGACAACCTTGCCAGGAAAACATTAACAACCGTCGTGCACCTTCTTTTATTGCCACTGCATAGTATGCTTGAGACAGATCTATGGTAGCCATCCACCATCCTGGTTGTAAATGTTCTACCACCCTTGGTAGTGTATCCAAGTAGCACTTACGTACAACTACAAACTCATTCAAGCCTTTCAGGTTCAAAATTATCCTGATCGAACCGTCCGGCTTTGCCACTGAAAATAATGGTGACACAAATCCTACACTTCCGTTTTTCACTCTCTCAATTACACCTTGAGTTAACATCTCACTCAATTTCGGGGCAATCTCCTTTGCATCGTCAAACAACGGCGGCCTCGCCAAAACCGCCCTCAGCGGTGGCGTATTTCCCAACTCTAGACCAGCACCGTCTACAATATCCAACACCGCCGGCGACGCCCCAATGGCCGCCCACTCTGCCCTATGGCCTCTAAAACTTCCAGCACGCCATGTGCTCATAATTGTCAAGCTCTGTTCCAGCGCTTGTTTTCCAACAATCCAACCGCACACACACCAAACTCATCTACTCCCGCTCGGTATCGCCGATGCCTTACACACCCCAGTGTTTCGCATCGTCCAAAAAAAAAAAAAAAAAATTTTTAAAACCGAGCCATTCGTACTTATTACCAACACCAACTACTTTTTCCACCGTCCGCCACTCGCGGCTCCCGCCGGCTCGGTCAACTACCGACTCCGACAATGGGTTTCACATATGAACTCCCAAACACACCTTCTCCTTCAAATTCCGTCACACAAACCAAAAACAAATACTACGAACCTGACAATTCGCATTAAACCACTGCCGCCACGTTCTCAAGAAGCAATTATATCCACGTGCGGACGTACTCGGCCGGCCTAACAGGCCGCCACGTTTTTCGTTCCCACAAATTCTGCCGTTACCATGCCGGCCGCCATCTTAATACTCTCCAACCAGTATCGATAGAAATACTCACCACCAATCGCGTAGCCTCGTAGCCACGCTGCTTTGCTTGGAAAGATGGCGCACCTCAGTTCAACTGCGAAAACGATCTTTCGAAAAGAATTCCCCTTAGTAATTCAACAATCTTAGCTTAAGAATGTCTGACTGCACGCGCCAGCGGCAAGAAAAAGAGTGAGTGGACGCGGACAGGGTAGGGGGAAGCGGGATAGAGGCGGAAGTGACGCAATATTTTGCATAAATGACTGCGTTAATGAGGTAAAAAAGCGCCGTAGGCATAGGGAAGGATCCCAATGTTGTAACACAGTGAGGAGGATTCTGCGAAGGAGAAATGTATTTTTTGACTATGGCAAAATGTAAGCAAAGATGTTAACTAGGCGATTAATGGTTTGCAAACTTGAAAAGAGTTAAAGTACTATACCATGGGCCAGTGCTGTTCACCTTGACGACATAATTCCTTATATGGTAACACGTTATCGGTTATTATCGCCAGTCAAATGTTCGCGCAGCATGTTGGGTGACCAGTCTTACAAAAAGGCTGCGTTTCAAATTAATCAACATGGCGTCCCTTAATACGAGTATTCGAGTGAGTAATCAACGGTCAGCAAAAAGGGCAAAGTTCTTCATAGTCAAGCCAGGTAAATCGTATGGAATGTTTACAGATTCTTTGAACAACAAGGCATCTTCACTGCTAAGGCTGATTTGGAAGAACAGACTGGATTAACGACCAGTGTGTCAGAATCAACTGTTCGAGAGATCATACGTAAGGTTACAAAGCTGTCTGCATCACTAACCCCCAATTCATTGTTCATGACTTCCGGAAGAAAAAAAAGAAGCCGCCACACGTAACAGGTATGGATGACTTCGACTTGTCTGTCAGAAATATATCGAGAAGATAATAACCAATTTTACAACTTATTCTTGATAAGCTTAAAGCAAAATCAACTTCAAAGCTGGAAAAGTGTCACTGCGACGTATTATGAAGAAACTTGGCATGCTTTACGGCAAAATAAACCAACGGCAATTTTACGTTGAAAAGCAAGAGATCATTGCGAGTCAACGGCGTTACAAAATACCGGCAACCGGCGTTTACAGTGGTTTGAAAACGACATAACTTCAAAAAAACACACACAACCACCACCAGGCAGAAACACACACACAAGTTCCTTTGAATTTTCGGTGAATTCCACCGGACGTTTTTCCGAATTTTCGGACGTTTTTGTGTTGACAAATTTTTTCTGAAGAAGGTGAACGGGATGGAATTCACCGAAAATTCAAAGGAACTTGTGTGTGTGTTTCTGCCTGGTGGTGGTTGTGTGTGTTTTTTTTGAAGTTATGTCAACGGCGTTACCTTCGCCAAATAAGCCTGCGTAGGATACCGGAGAAACCATTCGTATATTTGGATGAAACTTGGTCATTTTACCTCATGCTGGAAGCAAGGATGGGTTCGTAAAAAGCGTGAAGTTGCTATAGGATATTAGTCCTTGATTTCCCTGGCTAGACTGTTTATTTGAGAAAACGAAATGGCCTTTTTCAAGGCCAAAACAAATGGTTCTTTTCAGGGCCCAAAATTTAAAAAAAGGGATTCAGATTCCATGTTGACCAATTAAAAAAAAAACCTATATAATAAAGGCACCGCCACCCTGAGGAGTTTTCTCACAATATTTTATAATAGACCTGGTATTTTATTCAATGGTCTGTTCGTTCAAAAGTGTGTAAATATTAAATGAATAGATTAGTAAATAACTCTCCATGCCTACTATAAAAACAAGAACGAAATTAAAAAAAATACAACATTTGCTAGGTTTATTCATCCGTTACTACATCTGAACAAAATAACAGTTCTTCCCATTTTTTGTATATACGTATGTTGGAAAATCTGTTAGTTTTCCTCCCCCACCCCCAACCAAACATTTATTTTAGTCTAACATTTGTTGCGCTTACTCATCTGACATAAAAACAAACATTTGCTTCCCACTTTTTTTTGTATACATTTCTTGGCAGACCTGTTCGTCGCCCCCCCCCCCCCCTTCCCACACACACACAAGCTAGGCTACATACAGTTTTGAATTTATGGTGTGTATTTTGCCTTTGAGCCAGTACGGTAATTTCACAAATGTTAAATGTTTCGTATGATGTTTTTTTTCCATTTCAGTTTTTCCGTAACTTACAGCACTTTTCTTACGTGTTTGCCATGTTTTTTTATGCTTGTACCTAAAAGAAAACAAGTTTGTCACCTCAATACATGTTTTTTTTTTTTTTAAATACCGATTTGTAGAATGCTTCCCTTCAGCCGGGGACTGTGCTTGCTCAGGTACGGGTAACAGTTTTGGTTTGGTCCTTCTTTAAATATAGAAAGTTTAAATATTGCAAGCTGTCTTGTTTGCGTGAATCAACAGACTTCTAATTTTTTTTCCGTTCTTTTTTTTCTTTCAGCCTGGTGTTGCTATTCCTACCTCTTTGGCAACTACTCAAGTTGGCAATGTCACTTGCGTAAGTTAATAACTAATAAATTAGCCGTTACTGTCAGGTGTAGAGATACAAATATTTGGTGTTGCTAAGTAACCTTTTAAATGGCTTGTTATCAATTTTTATTTGTATTTTCAGTTCTTAGTTTTGTGTGTTTTACACTACTTATGGCTGGAACTTTCTGGTTTTTCAGATATCCATTTAACTAGCTTTTTATTTGATCCATTAAACGAAAACCGTATTTCCGTTGTCCACCAAAAATAGTCATTAAATATGGGTACGTTAAAAACAAACAAGCTAATAAAAAAAATGACTTTGTTATTTTTCCGTTTCCTGGAATGTTTCATGAATGAAAGAATGAAAAAGAAACATGTTGGCGGTAGTAGCTTCGGTTTACTGCAGTAGCAGAATTATTTAAATCTTACACAGCACAGAGCACAATTCAAAAACTGGGAATACCTAGACTTTTCCTCAGGCAAGCACAGCTTTGTTCAAATTTAGTGCTGCGGCAGTATTGTGGTTCACAACATTTGAAACTCGCATTTCTCGTACTATTCGTAGTCCTCCGTATTTGTTAGGCCGATATTCCTACTGTGCCATCAGTCTGTTGCAAAAGTCTGCCTTCAGCAGGAACTGAATGTTACGGTTGGAGGTGCCTTGATAACTACAGTTAACTTCATTATAATGATATGTCTTACTTACAACAATAAACCTGTTATAACAATACTATTTTCAAGGCTCTTTAATCAACAATGCATTTAAAAGTGATTGTTTATAAGTTATAACGATAAACCTGATATAACATTCTACTTCCAAAGGCTTGCATATCGTTATAAAAAGGTTTCACTGTATCGATAATTCAAGATTATGCCATGCGGTTAATGGCGTTTTGCTCAGGAAATCACTGAGCATCTGCCTAGCTATGTTTTAACTGGTGGTTACTATTTTAAAATATTTTATTTTTATAATTATTGGACTTCTGAAGAAAACTACACCGTTGATGAGAAAACTGGTTCGGTGTCGGTGGGGCTTTGCTGATTACCCTAACGGCATTGAACAGCATTCACAGTACTGTAGATGAAGTCCGTAGCAAAACTCATTTCTTGCAGTTGTGCATTTACTTTTTATACTTTAGTAAATGGTAAACTATAGGGCTCTCTGTCAAAAAAAGTGCTTGTACAGTATAACGTCTTTATAACTTTATAACGATACCTATTGGGTCTTCATAATTTATTGTTGTATCGTGGTTACTGTAATTGTTGTAGGCATATGCAAGGTAAAGCATAATCATATAATGTCTACACTGTATGTAGTGTAACTTTTAAAATGGTAGGCCTAAGGTACGCAGTATTGTAGCTGTAAAGGGGAAAAAATCAATTAGTGAGTTGGACAACGCTGTCAGGTGAAAAAATGGCTAGATGGAATAATTTGAGTCACAATTCCGAGAATTATGGAGAATATTACCGCTAAACTTCACAACGAAGACACCTTCAATGTCTAGCGAATTTTCAATGGCAAACTGCCATCTTCCTCAGGCACTTTTGACAAAGTATCGGCCTCTTTACACCTACATCATCTGCTACGAATTTCTAACCGACAACATCGTGAGTGGCACACGTGGGCCCCAGCAGTGCCGTGATCCGCCACTGCGTTTAATGGCGGGGAGGTACTTCGCTTGGAGGCGAGGGACCCTGTAGCAGAATCAGAGCGACGCGCGACGCTATAATAGTACGATTTATCCTGCACTTTTTTTTTTACTTGGTCTTCTTTTTGCGATAATTTCGCCAAAAATTGACTGATTTTGGCGTTCAAATACACCATTTTAACCGTTTTTTCGACAGCTTTTGAATGGTGCTATTGTCATGACGATAGGTATGGTCGTTCTCAAGTTGTTTAGCAAAAACATCCTACAAAGGTCTAGGCAAAAAGTTCTCGCAAGAAACTTGTTCGTGAACCAAAATGGCCCTAACTCAAAATTCTGCACAATGCAAAATTCCACGTTCACACCATACCTGCAACCCGCAGACACCTCCCTCTTCCCGAAGACCATTTTTAGTTTGTAAAAAGCTTGTCGCAGACCGGCAGAAAATATTCTGCTTCTGGGGCGAGGGAGACAGCCTTACGGGTCGATGTGAGGGCATGGTTAACAATACTGAATGCGATATGGTTCCAAGTGCGTCTGCAGGGTGCGCGGGCAGGCAGTTCCGAACTATATGGCGTCTGGGGTGTGCATCAATGAGCATACGGCGGAATGAGTTCCACGGATTCGGTATGCTGGTTCTGTTACTGACAGGTGCATATGGGATGTGTTCTGGGGGCAATGTACAGTCCAGGCGTCGGCAGGGCGATGGGTTGCCTCGCCAGTGCAGGGACGAGTTTGCATTCGACTCTACGACTGTCATCGGGTTGGCGGGTCATCTACGCCCGGACAGGGGGCCCAACAGGATTTGTTTGGCTCCAAGGCAACGGCACAGCTGCGACGGTTTAGGTCGTGGGGCAGGTGACACTTCGTAGGGGTGATGGACGCCTTCAGGGTGTCGTGGACCGAGAGGTTTTCAGGGCTGGTTCCCGCAGGTCCTCTCCTGGGCGAGTGTGTACGCAGGTCCCCGGACGATGCAGTCTAGGGGGGGCAGTGATCGTGACACCGGCTTAGGAGGCGGCTCGCTAGTTCAGTCTGTTGCAAGCGATGCGTGGAGCTAAACAGTGGGGTTGCCCAACCGAGAGGGTTTCCTGGTGGACCCTTGTGCAAATGGGACGGCCACAGGTGCAAAGTTTATTGGGTAAGATTCCGTGTCGTAGAACTGGCATGTTTTTGAATCTATCCCAAAGAGTAACACAGTTGAGGAAGGATGCTACGAATGAGAATTGAAGATTCTACCAGAGAACTTGTTCTCGCAAGAGAATCTAAGTTCTCAGAGTAAAATCCGACGAAACCGCGCATGCTGCGTGCGAAAAGAGTGGAGATTAGTAGATAGGGCAGAACGGAGGGAAAGTTGGGGCAGAAGTGACGCAAATTTGCATGCATTTCCAAACGGAAATGACGCAAAACAACATATTCTCCTGCGAGAACAAGTTCTCTGGTAGAATCTTCAATTTTTGGGCATCTTCGTTTCTTATTCTCCTGTTCATATTTTCGTGTAATAATTTACAATATAATTATTTTGTCTTGTATTTTTTTATACTCTTAGACCGCTTAGTTATTTTACTATGATTTTATTAAGAAGCAAAGAAAAAAAGGAAGTTGATTATTTGTGTAGGATCCGGTTTAAAATAATTAGCGGATCCGGATCTTGCCGGATATTGCAGGATCTATCCGGACTCGGTCGATCCCTAGTCAATATACAAGCCAAGGAGATACCATTATCGAATTCAGCTGCCATATCCATCACCACAAAATTGCACCAAAATCCCGTAAAATTGTACCTTCATCGCAATAAAACTCGCTGCAAAATCACGCCTAGAGTATTATCGCGGAAATTACATGTCCATAGTTATTGAAAAAGTTGGACTATATTGCGGTACTGCTATTCATAATTGATTTGCTGTATCTGTCAAATTTGTTCAAATTTCAGGCCACACTTGGTTTGCCAACAACGTTGGTGACGACTCCCGTTCAGACAGTGAGTTATCCGACACCTAGAGTGCTTCAGCAAACCTCCCAATATCAACAGCAACAAGCACAACAGCAGCAACCTCCCAAACAGCGCGTTTTTACTGGGAGCGTTACGAAGCTGCATGAGAATTTTGGATTTGTGGATGAAGATGTTTTCTTCCAAACCAGGTGATTCCTTATTTTGCCTGTCTGAAAATGAGCACCAATAAGCCTAAAAAGATGCTTCAAAATGACGCTGGCTTGATTGGTGTTGACAAGGTTTTATCGTGAAAGTGTAAATTTTGTAGATGAATTTCCTCAGGCATACTAATCCTAATTTCACCTAAAATAATAAATAATCTTACTAAAAACATCATTACGAGTACTATCTAACATTTGAATAATTTTAAAACTTCAATCTTCTTCCATCATCGCACAATTTCATTGATAAGACACTCACAGAGTCTTGCTAATTTTCGACAGCACTGCTACTGTAATCATCAGGCACTTCAAAGGACAATTAGGTTCCTGGTCACATTCTTGCTGTTTGCCATAATTTGAATTTGGCAGAACATGTAGCCTCATGTATTACAAGGTAGTGGACCATTCATGCTGCCTTTAGTAGGTAGTGGGCCCTTCATGCTGCTACTAGCTCTCCAACACTGCGCTAACTGCTCACTCAAGTCCCTCCCCACAAGGTGTCTCACATTTGGGTAAAAAGGGCCCTGAATATTCATAAGTTGGAATCCATTCTGCTCATGGTGTTGTATAGCAATGGATTCCAGGCACATGAGATGACTGTCGCGTGCAGAGTTTGAGCGGATGAGCATTGTGGCTTTCTCCCAGTCAATCTCGTGCTCAGTGGCAGCACAGTGGAGCGCAATGCCATTATCCTGCATTCCTCTCCTGACATCGTCCGTATGCTGTCCCAGTCTTGTTCTCACGCCTTTCCTCGTCTCTCCGACATACACTGTACTGCATCCTTTGCACGGTACTCTGTATACAGACCTTCCTTAGTACCAGTCACGTTTCCCATCAAAGCATCATTCTTTGTCTTCTGAGTCACCCGTTCCATCTTCAAGAGCAACTGGAGGCACTTTCTTTCCTAAACGTTTTCTTAGTCCTTTTACATTCCGTAGGTACGTTTTAAAGCCACTACGACACAAAATTTCGCGTATCGGGCCACTCACACCCTCCAGGTAGGTAAGGCTTACAATCGGACAATCTACCTTTAAAACACTCTCCCTCATGCTTACTCTATCGGCATTCTTCCTCTCTGTCGCAACAATACAAATAACCTTTTTCTTCATTCTATTCAGCAGTCCGGCTGGGTAGCCCAGTTGAAGAAACTTGCCGTTTGCCTCATATAGGTGTGGACCTGCTACTTCCAAATTCGTCAAGTTACGGATTAGCCTCACAAATTCGTTCTGTGCAATTGCATTCAGTTGTTCACTTGGGTGGCCTGAGTTGTATGGTATTCCCCTCTTCGTAGCCATCGGTTTCTTGTATGGCTGATACTCTACTCTCTTCGTCTTTTGAACTTTCTTCACCAGAATGTCAAGAAAGGGGTGCTCACCGTCCACTTCTTCTTCCACTGTGAAGGACAAATCGCTGTGCCGGTTATTGACTTTCTCCAGCACCTTCGCTAATGAATTTTTCTTCAACACAGCAAAGACATCATCTACAAAACGCTTCCAAATTCTCACTACCAGCTCCCCAGCCAGTACCATCGAATCCAGATGTTGCAAAATCATTTCGGCGATTATAGGGGAGCTGGAGTACCCCATAGGGGCTCTTTTAAACTGCCAATACGTCTCACCCCTAAACGCAACATAAATGGATGCCAAAAGAACTTTCAGGAGAGCCCTATCTTTCTCGTACTCCACTCTCGGGATCTTCATTCGCTTCTTCGACAATGCCAACAAGCAAGAATCATCCTGTGAGACAAGCTAGGAAATAATTTGACCACATCAAATAACACCATCAATTCATCTTTCTCTACTTCCAGTCCCTTTAATTCTTCTAGCAAGTCTTCCGTCTTCCTCAGTCTGCTTGACCCTCCAACATACTTCCGCAGTCTGTCAGCCACCACCCAGTCAAGTTGTTGTGCCATGCCCCCTTTCGCTGATGTTATAAGCCGTAAGGGGGCGCCCTCCTTGTGGGTCTTAACTTGGGCAAATATGGTGGGGAGGCATTGTGGGTGTTTCGGTGTCAGTTTATTCAACTCATCTTTGGAAAGGTGCCCTTTTCAACCGCTCCAAACTTAACACCAAGTCCAACATGGGTCGATCCCCACATTCTCTTCAGTCGCCCTATACATCTCTGACTCCACTATGTTCTTTCCCACTTTTTGCCAACGCCACCATCATATTAGCCTCATTATTCCTCAGATTCCAGATTGCTCTCACTTGTTCGACACTAATGTTGGGCTTTACCTTGGGTGCTTCTTAACTACCATCTGTTGCATCTGTAGTCTCACCTCCGGTGACCACGTGTAGTTGGATAGCAGTAGCCCCACATCCGCTATTAAATTAGAACGTACATCAAGGCTGCCCCCCCCCTCCCCCCCCCCGGTTCTACTGGCACAAATTTCATGTCCAAGTTGAGAACACTCATCTCAGCATTTGACAACTCCACCCCTGACTGGTTCACCACAAACGGGTAATCACCACCACCGGAGCACACCTCTCCACACTCCTACTCATAAGGGCCGTCCTCTACTCTCTCACTGAAGCACACCTCTTCTCCAACACGATTTGGACTTTCCTCCAATGACTGACGTCTCACATCACCCCTGCTTTCACAGCTCCTACCACGCAAGCCCCCCAAATAGGACAACCGATGTACTCCCGTCTTTTCCAGTTTCCTGATATATCTTTAGTTGTGTGCTCACCAGTCCTTCTAACTCTAATCTCGATAAAATCCAGCACTTTCTTGAACAACTCCTCAGACACCCTTCTACATCACCATATTTGTGCGCAACTGCTGAAGATGGGCATGACAATCACTTATCCTGGCCACCAAAACCGCGCACACCTCCTGCTTTGGGTTTAACTGTCAAACTCTTTGGAACTATACGTTCCCTCTTACAAGCCAAATTGAAGGCTAGATGCCCTTCAAACCTCGAAATACTGTCTCTAGACTTAACGAGTGTCCTAACTTTCTTCAAAATCCGTTGGGAATATGCTTCCCGAATTCCACTAAAAACATCATTACCAGTACTATGAAGCATTTGAATGATTTTAAAACTGCAATCTTCTTCTATCATCGCACAATTTCATACATAAGACACTCACAGTGTCTTGCTAATTGTCAACAGCAATGCTACTTTCATCATCAGGCACGTCAAGGGAAAAATTAGGATCCTGGTCACATTCTTGCTGTTTGCCAGAATTTGAATTTGGCAGAACACGTAGCCTCCTGTATTTACAACGTTGTGGACCATTCATGCTGTCTTTAGAAGGTTAGTGGGCCCTTCATGCTGCTATTAGCTCTCCAACACCGCGCTAACTGCTCACTCAAGTCCCTCCCTACAAGGTGTCTCACATTTTATAATCTTAACGTTCGTACGAAAGCCCACACGATTTAGGTTTCCAAACTTGACCTTGAATGTCACCCCTGGGTTTTCCGATTTGTAAAATATAAAACCCGGGTTTTCCGGGTACCCGTCTCACTTCGCAAACTTGCTCGTATTAGACATAAAAAAAT
>JAHWFP010234343.1:0-13004 GCA_023313725.1 Lithobius niger | reverse complement strand
AAATCCTGTCTCGCTGGTAACCCCAGAGGCACTTTACGTAGCATTACGGAAGGTACGGAAGATCGGTCAAAGTGTCGGGGCTCGAAAACTGGCCGTCTAAACTTGATGAAACTCGGTGTCAGGGTAGCCCTCGTCCGTACGCACATTTTAAGCCCAACCACAAGTCCGTGAGACCTCTGTGAGCCGAGCTATTCGAAAAAAAACCTGCGACAGCCACTTCGAAAAAATGTGCCCACAGCAGGTCAAACGGTCGGGGCTCAAAAACTGGCCGTGTAAACTTGATGAAACTCGGTGTGAGGATAGCCCTCGTCCGTACGCACATTTCAAGCCAGCCAGCTGCTGGTGTTTGATTAAGCAGTAGGCCGGGTCAGCCTTCAAAGTGTTGCCAAAGTGTCTTTGGTTACTTGTATCCTATATTGGGTTATTTTATGTTGCTTTGAAATATGATTTGTAATAAAAAAAATAATTAAAAATTCCTGCTGTCTTGTCTTTTGTGACTGGTATTTTTTTAGGATGAGTGAAAATTAATTTTATCTTTAAAATTCTGTTTTCTATTGTTTCCAAATATTCCCCAATAGGTTGCTACGGAACTCAATATCTACGCCTGATTTTGAGTGTGGCGAACGGTATATTAATAGGTTACAAAAAAAGTAAAAGTCTGACAAGAATTTTTTTTAAATATTTTTTGCAGTTGTGTGAAAGGTGTTATGGCTAAAGTGGGGGATCGTGTCCTGGTTGAGGCAACGTATAATCCAAACATGCCTTTCAAGTGGAATGCCACTCGCATCCAAGTATTGCCTAACCAGGTATAGTATTCTTTGTAGTGCAAATTTTTCATGTGGACGGGTGCATTATTAAAAGAATGGGTGCATTACTAAAACTGTTTACTTTGATCGTGTTTGCTATTAATATGATTGCCTTTTGAACCCTTTTTGCTCCCAGAATATTTTTTTGGTAACTGCGAATATTTTGTCTATCAATACCTGCCTTGTTCTGAATTCGTTATTTGGTGCATCTTTCTTGCACGTTTCCGTAAACTTCTTCGTTATCCTAGTTGAATTGCCCATATTCTTCTTATCACTGCTTCGCCCCGCCCCCCCCCCCCCAACATTTTAAATTGGTATTTGTGTGGTTTGCGTGATCCTTGTTAGTGTATTTATCCCAAGACGGCATAAACCTTTCTTATTAACTCAAGCCACTCAATGTTAAGACATGCTTCCTCCACCTGTGTTAAAGTTTTCTTTTGTTAACTGTTAATATGAACTATTCAATCAGAAATTTATGATTTCCAATTATGTTTATGTTAGGCTAAATAGAAATGGTCAATTCAGCTAACTGAATGTAATTATTGCAGTTGTGAGAAAGCCTGTACACTCAGCATGTGCCATGTAACTACACGAAAACCAAACGTTTTGCCCATAATTTAGAAGTGTGTATTCACTGTTCAGATCTGCAAGCATATGCAAGATTCAAGATGATAACACAGTAAAATATACGTAAAATGGGGAAATTTCCTTTGCAGTTAGGAGTTAGGTTGAGTTTTACATATTGGCCAGACCTGTAGGGCGTCTCTAATGTAAGACAAATTGCAGTTTAGTCCTTGCTAAGTAACAATAAAAAGAATGTTCAGGATTGTAAGATGGTTGACTTTTACACCCAGTTTTTATGCAGCCACTACTATCAGCATACGTATTGTAGGGATGTGTCAGCAGTTTCAGTTCGTTTGTTAGGATTAGAACTAAGTCTGTGCCGGTGTCACTTTTCCCGATACCGGTTCGATACCGATGCCCGTTTACCCGGTCCTGATCCCAGTACCAGTGCTATTGGCCATTTGTCGATACTGTGCTGATACCAAGCCAGTGCTAATGTCAAATGATAACTTAATAAATAAAGAGTACAGAAAATGTTGATCGTCAGTAATTTAATGGTGTAACAAACGTAACACTTTTACAAAGGAATTGTTCGCCAACACTTTATAGTTCAATGAGATTAAAAACTAGCAGATTATTTATTTCAAAGTTCCTTAAATTTTTAGTAGCGTTAGGAACAATATGCCATATTATTAATGTACGGATATTCCGATTCTGGAAAAAAACAAGCCGATGCTGGTACTTTGTCCGGTACTTGTTAATCCGGTGCCGGTCCGATACCGATACCAGTGGTACCTGCAGCCGGTCCCGGTACCAGTATTGGTACCTGTACAGCCTTAATTAGAACAAGTAAGATGCTGCTTAATTGACAGTGTGGGTCCATGTACACCGACGGTTTGCCAGATGTAACTTACAGGGGGTTTGATCTACTGGCTTTCAGTCAGAAAGTTTTCGTTGAGACGATGATATTGGAATGGCAAAATAATATTGGAATGCCAAAATAGGTAAAAAAAAAAAAAAGAAAAATTGGCCATGTTAATCCAATCACAAGCCGAGTTCAGTGCCAAATTACACGTTTGGCTCAGCTCGACGTTTTGAGCTATTACAATGAATGATATTTAGTGTAGCTTGTTCGATATTTGGATTCTAATTACTGTAGATTCTGGAGTTTTCCTGCAGTATACACGACAAAAGCGTGTAAAAGAACCCCCTAACCAACACATTTAAGCGCAGTTACATTAATTGTTACAGAAAGTAAGAAAATTAAGCCGCAGGAAAGTTCGCAGAAAACTACAGTTATGTCCGCGGAATTTTTATTTTTCTGCAGCAGAAACCTGGACCACATACCAATGGTTAGATGTCAAAAAATTAGGGATCGACCGGACCAGGTCCAGATCTTTTGGACCGGCCGGTTTTGGCTACACCGGCCACGACCGGACCGACTCCAACTTTCGGCTGCCGGTCATACGACCGGCAATTATCGCTGCAATCAATGCGCGCTAAAAAAAATTAAATAAAGCATCTTCGTAATAAATTTTAGTTCGCAATAAACTTTAATTTAAATATGAATTTGTGTTGATTTACCCCTTTAACTGGGAATATTTCGTTTGCTGCTTCGTATTGACAGAGCTACGGTAGCGGCGTGGTTGAAGAACAGCGTCGCCATATTGGTTTCAATCTGCAGCTAATTCGCCATTCATTTAACAGTTTTAACGTTCAACCGGAACACAACTGATGCCAAATAAAATTATAAATATTTAAATATATTTTCCCTACTTAATTCGTTAGTTTGATTTGATTGAGATTAAATAAATTTAATATTTTTTTTATGTGCGGTACTTCAATTGTATGGGACGCCAGTCAGTTCATAAGTTCGCGTCGCCAGCCTTTGCATCAACGCGGAAGCACAATATTGAGCTAGTGTTGACCGCATGCAAGGTTACTCAGTGATACGACCAAAACACATGCATCGTGCTTGTCGAACTTCGTTATTCTTTCCCGCTATTTTTCTGTTAATATGTCTCAAAATCAAAGAAAAAAACGATCCGTAAGCACAGTAAAGAGTTGTCCACAAAAAAAAGCACAACATGAAAATTTGTCCGAAATCCAAAATCCATTTCTGATTCCGAAAAAAGTGGATCTATTTTCGAAAGTTTTAAAATAGAACTTGAAAACAAAAATGTTCAGCTTTTGCTCGGTGCATCATCGGTACTGTGCAACCGAAAGAAAGTCGACCATTTTTAAAAATGTACGAAAAATAGGATGCACTTTTTCGAAATCAGAAATGGATTTTCTATTCAGAAAAATGGTTCCTTTTGCACGTTTATTAAAAAAATTTCCAAAAATTTCAGATTTTGCATGTTTGTGAACCACCTCGTGTGTTGAAGTTTTAGAACTTTAAACTTTATGGTCCTATTTGAAACCTCACTTACAGGCTATCTTTCATGAATCGAATCAAAATATCTTTTGTTAACTAACAATGTAGCCTACTTTTCTTGTGCAATGAAAATAAAAGTGTTTTGTGAAAATGTTTAACATGGTGCTTAAACTGTTTGACCTAGATCACTAGTACAAAAAGGTGGTTATAAACAACACCAGTGAATGGATCTGGAACTGCTACCGGCTGCTCAAGGAACCGGGGCCGGTGGTCCGGCATGTAGGCAGTCCGGTCGATCCCTACAAAAAATTATTCAAATGGTGCTTAGATTCAACAAAATTTGGCCAAGTTATGAATTAGGTAGAACGTGAGTGTAAGAGGTGACGCCATTACAGTATTTAAGAGCACAAAATTTATAATCGAAGTCACAAAATAGAAAATTTGTTACAAGCGTTGTCCATTCCGTCCCGAATCAAATTGATAAATTATCTATATTTTTATTTTACAAAAAAAATAATCATCATAATAACGTAGAAAAATGCAACCATCATACTTTGAATGGTCAGTAACTATGGAAAAAAATGGTATTTACGCTTAAACTCAAAACTAAAATACTCCTCAGTATTCTACAAATTTTAGATAGACATAATGTCCATAAAGAAGTTCAATTGTGGTGCTATCTTCATCAAGCTGCTAAATATGTTTTTTTTCCTGTTTTTTACCTCGCTATTGTGTTAACTGTATCAAGAGAATTATTTATTTAAATAAGAGGCATGAGCTATCAAATAATTCCCTCGTACAGCTAACAAAACAGCATGTAAAAAACAGAAGAAAAAAAACACATTTAATAGCCTGAAGAAGATAAGAGCACCATAATTTACCACCTTTAAGGACATATGCATATCGAAAATTCGTAGAATATTGATGAGTATTTTAGTTTTGAATTTGAGCGTCAAGTTTTCAATACCGCAGAAGTAGTTTCAAGTTGTTTTATTTCCTCAATATTCACTAAGGCTGTACTGAACAGATTTTCCCTAACAGATATTGATTGGCAAAAATGGGTCCGGCTAACAAAAACCTACAGATTTTGAATTTTGCTAGGCTCTTGACAATAAATAAATTCTGTTTCACCAAATATTTTGTTACCTTTGGTTTTGATTTAGGCTATGCCTACATGTTTTATATTGTTTAGGCTTAAGTTAATAACGGACAGATATTTACTTTTATTTGGGTAAAAAAAAATGTATTCCAATGTATGTATTAGCCTACAAATTTGTTACCTTGCATTGCCTGCAAGTTTGTGTAAGCTAGAAAAAAAATTGTTAAAAATCGGTAGCGATCGGTTCGGTTAAATGGGATCGGTACACCAATCAATTTCTAGATGAATCTGTTCATTAGAAAAAATGCTGATCGGTGTAGCCTTAATATTCACTATCGTTGAAAGCAATCTGTTTTCGGCCATTGCGCTCGTAGCCGGCTGTCTGCAAGAGACGCACATCTTCTAGCTCTAATGGCTGTGACCTTGACTCGCTTCGTGTGACGTCACTTAAGACTGGGCCCCCGCGATGAGTGGTCATGTGCCTTTCAAAGCAGGCAACAAATCTGGGAAGACCAAGATGATGGCCTTGTGTTGCGTGGTCGAGTTACGGCAGCCTGAACCACGGGCTAGTTTTAGCAAACAAAAGCAATTTCATGTCAATTTTGACAACACGACCAACAAAAATATCAAATGATGACATTAAATGAAATAAATCTAAAATACATGTGCCAAAGTACCTAATTCAGTCGGCATTACACCTCGTTGTGTGCAATTGGCAGTTTTTTCTTTGCAAACGGGGCTTGGAATTAAGGGATTCGTCGGGAGTTTTACAACGGGTTTGAAGTGACGATAAATCCTCATTTGGACGCCAAGGGGTTAAATTTGATTTATACGTCTGTATAATGACGGCATCAAAACCTACCAAAAAATAATAGTATGATAAACCAAAGATGACTTGCAAGTTGCAAGAGTCGAGGCTTTGTTTTGTTCATAAAATGAAAAAATAAATAATTAAATTAAAGACCTGTTGTGATTTTGAATATTTTAATGCAACCAAAATTCAATCATTTTAATCTAAAATAAATGCATAGCCTACATACAGGTTTCACAAATATTACAAAATTTTTCAAACTATTTTTCAAAATGAAGCAATGAGAACTCCTTAAATTAGAAAAATGTTTTTTATTGATTAACCTAATGAGTGCTTTGTTTGACAGTTGCAAAAAAATTAGCAGAATTTAGCAACATTGCAAAAGCAGAGTGCTGTAGCCTACATGCAATTATACTGTACTAGTACTCTTATTTACATTAATTATTTCAAGAGATGCATGTCAAAAGTGGGTAAATTAATATTTTCAACTCGATTTTCACGTGTTTTGTATCACTGCAGCGTGAGTAGGTGAACGTTTGGGCTTATTGAGAAGTGGGCCTTTTTCGTTTAAAAAAGCTTTTGTATAACCCGCAGGTCCGATTTTTTTATGGAAAAAGGTCGATTGAAATTACGGTACATTTAAATGTCAAACTCATAATTTTTGACAAAATTATCGAAAAAAGGTTTTACAGACACTGCTAAGCTAACTGAAAAGGGTCGTTATGACATATTCTAGTTTGACATATCAGGTAGTGCACGTGTTGTGTGGTTTCCAGGATGAACATTCAAGTTTAGCAGGAGTTTAGACTAAATTTGTTGGTATCGATGCAATTCTGAAAAATACGTGTGCACATGCAGAGCGAACAAGTGTCGATATGTGGGTTTCTCTCGTTACTTCATGAGACAATTAGCTTCAGACTTTGCCCAAAAGAACAGTGTATGGTAATGGAATCGCAGTTATTGAAATAAAATTGAAATGAAATAAGTAGGCCTATCTGTTCTTACAGTCTTCACTAGTTTTACAGAAACAAAATTGCCTTCCACTATAGCCCACAGGCATAGGTCTAAATTTCTTGGACTAGTACTGCCGTGGTTTCTCTGTTTTGTAATGTCTCTCCCCTCCTTTATTTACTATCATTTGTTGGCTTATTTAGCATTGCTTTACCAATTAATTGTGCAGTATGTTATTTAATCTCGAATTATACCTTTGCTAATTTAAGTGAGGGTAAGGGTCAAACTTTAATTACCAACGTCTTTGCTTTAACAGCTCAGCCTTTCTGGCCAAATGATTTTCTTGCTTGGGCAGTTGTAGGCTGCTAATGCAGCCTTTAATGAACATTTTTTTTTGTTTTGTTTTTGTTATATTGAAAAGTCGCCGTTAGCTGCCATGGGTTGCGACAGGGATACAATAAACTGGGTGAGTGATTTATCGTACGTACTTCTCTAACTGACAATATCTTCGAGAAAAGGGATCTGTTGCCATTTATAAGGAAATCAACGCATCTGTCCTTTTTTCAAGTTAGATGTTGGGTTTGTATAGCATCAAGATTTGTTTTGTAATTCAAGTTGTAACTGTGTGTCATCTTAGATGAGGGTGATGAATTAGAGCCCGATTGTTTTACCAGGTTGTTGGCCATGGATGTCTTGCAGATTTGTTAGCGTTTTATAAATATAATTTAAACTATTATTAAACAAATCATCAAATTACTTTTTTACCGCGATTAAAAGTTAGCAAGGTAGATGATGGCGCCAGAATTCTAGTTTGACATTTCAGGTACTGCACGAGGTGTATGATTTCCAGGATGAACATTCACGTTTAAAAGCAGTATAGACTTTCAACTTGACCAAAACACAATATTATCTGTAAACAATTGTCAAATGTTTTTCATGCTCGCAATGGATTTTGCTCAAACTTGCAAATTTTTAGGGGGCATTGGCTGCCACCTTCTTCAGGCTGAAGTCTAAAGAGTCATGCAAAGAAAAAGTGTCCGTTGATGTTGTCATGTAATGAAGCCTTCAGGCAACAGCCAATGTCCACCGAGAATTAGCAAGTGTGAGCTAAAAGCTCGATCCTTTTGGTTTTTGGTAATCAATTCAACCATTGTGATTATAACGGATTATAGCCAAAGTAACAAAACTAAAAAATAGCTATTTACAACTGTTATTACTAGTGATTCCAGTAATACCTATTAAAGATTTTTTTTTCACTGCCAAGTCGACCGGAAGACAATTAACCCCAAAAGCCTGGTAGACCTAGCCAATGAGTGCTTCTAATCAGTTCTGCGCATGGCGAATTACTGCAGACTTAGTCCTTGTAAAACTTATCAGTATGAAAACGACGATCACAATTCACACTCATTTTTCAAAATTTTAAGATATATTTGCTCAAATATCTTACACAGACACTTGTAAACCTATATCTTGCGAATTTTCGACAGCTTATACAAAAATATCTGTTCCGAAAAAGTAAATTCACAAAACAATCACGCACATTTCCATAAACTATAGTGTCTGTGGCCTATCTTGAGTTCGCCCCAGAATGACACAGATAATCAATTGTGTGTTTTTGGTAGCAGAGTGCCTTATTGATATCCAAGATGGTTACAAAAACAATGGCGGCCAACGATTAATGCCGCTCCCTCCCTCCAGGAAAACGAAGCCGCTCATAAAATACCTGCAGGACTCAAGATAAACTGCGTACACAATAGACACTTAACTCCTATGTCCAGCAAATTTTCAACAACTAACTGTTGTCATCATTAGGCTTTTTAGGTTGAATTAGTCCCTGAAAAAGCCTGATGATGACAACAGTTAGTTGTTGAAAATTTGCTGGACATAGGAGTAAGTGTCTAGTTTGTGGAAATGTGCGTGATTTTTTTGCGAATTTACTTTTTCGGAATTTCATCATGTTCCTCAGTAGGAACTTCAATAACGTTTTTCATGAAAAATATCTGTCTTCGTCAGGTACACAATGCATTTTCCGCACTCAAATCACATTCTTGCCGATTGTTAATTTCAAAACGGCGTCTGCTTCAAATATGTCATCTGCTTCAAAAAACAGCATCTGCGTAGCCGCCCCCCCTCCTCCCCAATACTTTTAAGGCCTGCTTCATCTTTTCTTGTGTAACGTCGTCCCAAATTCTTTATTTACAAGGTATCCGATATTTAGATTGGAAGGTCCCTGTATATTCATAAGCTCGCAATTTTTTTTATATAGGATTACAAGTGTGTGTGTGTAAATATGTGAGCAAATATATCTTTTAAGTTTTTGAAAAATGAGTGTGAATCGTGATCGTCGTTTTACTACTGATAATGCTGACTTTCAAAGTAAACCATAGAAATTTTTGTAAAACTTAACGTGTTGAAGTATCGTACTACTGTAGTTGTGGTTGGAAACTTTCAGAACTTAAAAATGTTGTGACAGTTACGTCTCTTTCGTTTTGCTCGTTTGATAGAAGTCCTTGTTGTCTTCTCCCTCTAACCAACTATGGAAGCATCACCTTGCCATTTCAAGTTGTCTGGCACGAATTTTGTGTCGTTACTGAAGGCTCCAGAAGAAATGTTTGGGTGCAACAACGACAACTTTTTATTGGGGCTGATTCCAATGCTATGCGTTTCAATAAAATTTTTTCTTTAAAAATGCATCTTGTCGTGTGCATCTGGTTTTCTCGTGATAACAGGCGATGTAACAAATCAACCCACCAGAAGATATGTGTAACTCTTCTCACTTTTATCCTATCTTAGTTAGGGAGTCTAGGGTTCTATGATTCCTCGATGCCACGATTCTGCAATTTTTAGCAGAAAAATTAAAGTCTTGCAGATTTCCACAACTTGAGCAGGATCATGCAGATTTTCGACACATTGGCATCCATACGTAAAAATGCTTTGAGCTTTACTGCTCTCATTTCCTCATTTTTCCTTTGCTCTTATTTTTCCCTGGAACATGAACGACAACACCAAGCAAAAAAAAAACACAAGTAACCAACTTGTTCAAGAGTACAATTTAAATCGTTTATTGCAGAAAAAAATAAAATTAAGCTACATAAAAATTACTACTGCCATTGCCAGCAGAGAGAAACTTTATCGACAGACACTAGTATCACGGAGTCTAGCTTTCTGCTGTTGCAAAATAGAAATTATGCAGAATTGGTACTCATTTTCTGTTGGACTTTCCGATCTTGGTGTCCATCGATAAAGTTTCTCTGTGCCGGCGATGGTATTGGCTAATGTTCAGTCTCCCCATTGCTGTAAAAAAACACCTGGCAACCATGACTTGGCTCGTTTAACGTCTCAAAAAAAGAATACCTACTAGACGGGTGAAAAAGTAAGTCCCGGGGGGCCTCGAGCAAAGCAAGCACCAACAGCCCGGTGGTAAGCGTCCTCGTCTCCAAACAAAGTGTCTGTTGGTTTGAATTCTGCGATTGACCAACGTAACAATTGCGACTTAAAAAAAAAAAGTCACCAGAATTAATATCCTACTAATAGGGTTGCTTGAACCAAGTTACATGGCGTGCCATATACTGAACAAAATTGATCACGCTTTCCATGCCGAGTCTCTGCTCGGCTGATCAACAATGTTGGTCCGCAACATCCATTTTAAATTATCTATTGCAAATGATTGGAAGAATTTGTGTGCTGCAGACAATGTTGAATTTTATTTATAGGAACACCTTACAAAATTGTTGAAAATGACAGTACCGTTGTTTCCCAGTTTTTTCACTTTGCTGTAAAAATGCAGTTGTGAAGTGTTAATTGGTACTCTCTTTCTGTTAGTCCCAGGTCCACCAAAACCAAGTGACAATGGCTAATGCCTCCATGGTACGTTCTGGCCTACTAACAGCACAGCAAGCGATGCTGCAACCTGTGATGGCTCCACAGATGACCATTGGCCCACCTCCTATGAGTCCAGCTAATGCAGTTACCCCTGTAATGGCTCCCGCAGCAATGCAACAGCAGCCTCCCTCCTACAATCAAGTACCACCTCCAGGTTCGTTACAGTTCTGCACTTAATGCGAAAGTCTGGTTGATCAAGTAGGTGTATGGTCCAACAGTGATACATGGGGATGAAAATCTTCCGACTTTTCAATCCCGAAGTTATCGTTGGTAAGCTCAGTCCATATCGGTGTAAAAATAGGTTGTGTATCGACAACGTATGCTTGTGTTCATTGACCGTAGGCCTACTAGGGGAATGATGTATTGAAAAGATTCTTGCTTCATTTGACGGGTCTTCTCGGGTTTTGATCCCGATCTAGTGACGTTTTTACTGGTAGATTCACAGTGGCTTATTTTAATTGAAACAATTTAAAACTGGGAAAAAAAACACGTATGATTTTCAGCATTCCGGCTCTACAAAAATTTTATGACAGTCGGGCTTACAGAAACTTTTTCTTTTAACATTCCAAAGAAAATATGCTTTCAGGATATAAAGGTTATTGCAAGAATACTTTCTCTCTTCCTCCTTATTTCACATTCAGGTTCACGTAATAATATTTGCTGATTTTTTTGTGGAAGTGAATGTACATTTGTGGATATACCTTGTAAGCTGCTTTCATTCAGTGACTCTTGGCTAGCCCTTTTATCGATCCGACTAAAAAAACTTTTGGCCAAAACATGGCTGCCCATAACAAGTTGCACGCCTCAGTAAAATAAACTTAATGGCATGGACATTAAAATTTAGAGATTCATTACATTTTAAATTAATGTACAAAAATTAACGCTGAACCGAAACCGATTCTGGATTGAATCGGTTGTCGATATTTGTAGTATATATAATATATCGAATCGGCATTGACAACTTTGGCTGAAATATTGATAACTTGTGAACAGTTTGAGATTACAACATGTGGTTTGTGGCATTAGAAATAGCTTTGTAACGAATACTGGGACTGTATTATTTTCGTTAGTGCGCACTGATGGCAGCAGGAAAGGGGATTTGTGTTGGGAATGCTGTTCAGTTCGACAGGCGACGAGATGCATGCTTGGAATGCGCATTTAACTTCCCAAAAGACATTTTAGGGAAATTGAAACTCCTTCCCATGCAGCATTGGTTCAGCACTACTATTCAGTCGAAAGTTGTTCGAGTTTGTACCCGAATTAAAGGATAAAATTGTGTTTGGCCACCTGCATCAACATCGTGGTTATTTGGATGACTGGCTGTGCAGGACCTGAAGATTTGAAGAAATGTCAATCCCTGTTCTTCTAACTGCGGATGGAAGTGAACGAGAAAACGTCGCATTCTACCCAGAGCCATGGATTTACTTTTCCTGATGCCGAATTCTATTTGGCTCGGTTTCTGGTAGAACCTTTGGCAGAAAGAAGAGATGAATTAGTCAGTTCTTTGGAGGTTCTGCAGCGCAAGATAACCATCAGAGAATTAAGCAAAGTTATTATGTTATTGAAAAGAAGTATGCCATGGCACACCTGTACAGTATAGTGGATGAGACATCGTGACAATGGATGACATTGGTTTCGCAAGGAGGAGCGGGTATTCCGAGAATCATGGGAATACTTTCTCTTACTTCAGAATCTACTGTGTAGGAATTGGAGTATTGGCTTAATCTGTTAACCCTGGAGGTAGAAGTACCAGTGAATCCACCGTTACGAGGTCAGTTGCTTTTTACGGACGGTGAAAATAGGGGTGGGTGTTCACTTCCGAGTCAAAGTGAGCGTCACGCCTGCGGTCAGCAAAGAAAAAAGAACTCCAAATAAATGTGCTAGAATTGAAAGCGGTGAAGAAAGCAGTTTTGGAATGGTCATCCAGGCTCCAAAACAAAGTTGTAGGTGTGATGGCGGACGACACTACAACTGTGTATACATCCGAAAGGCTGAGGAATTCGTTCGGCCTCATTGATTAAGGAAGTGGCGGAATTGTTCTAACTGTGCCAAGAGCTAGACGTCCTTTTTTAACCCAGACACACAGCCTAAAATTTGAATATGTTAGCAGATGAGTTTTCTAGGACCGGCAGGATTCGAACGACAGAGTGGAGGCTGAGTCCAGGAGTTTGCAGGACATTATTTCATCGTTGACAGAAGCCATTCGTCGACCTATTTACAACCAGGGAGAATTTTGGTGACTGCTGAACTTTACGTGATCTTTTCCAGAGATCAAGTTTGAGAATTGGAGAGCCGCTTGCATCAGAACTGGGACTGAATGACAGTGTATGCTTTCCCGCTGTCACACTCCTTTAAAAGGTTCTTCACAACTAAGGCAGTTCCGAGGGATCTTCATCCTAATAGTCCCCTTTTGGCCATCAGCCCCCCGGTTCATAGATTTGCTGGAGTTAAAGAAGGACGTCCCAACTCAGCTGCCACTTTGGGAAGATCTACTGTCGCAACACGAGGGGAGAA